>CM065381.1:3455000-3690000 GCA_033060915.1 Euryodendron excelsum | reverse complement strand
TACTCGTATCAGACCGGTGCCTCCCATCAAGTTTCACACTCTCTGGACCTCTCCTCCCCATTTCGATACCCCGACAGCCGAGTTGGCCTACTTCTGAGAACCTAAGTTTCGAAATTCTAAAACATTGCATAACTTTAAAATCGAAAAACTGATTGATGTGCCATCAACTCCCACACGTCACTCATGTCACATCGGTTCCTCCTGTCAAGTTTCATACTCCCTGGACCCTTCCTCCCCATTTCGGTACCCCAACAGCTGAGTTGGCTTACCTCTAAGAACCTAAGTTTTGAAATTCTAAAACTTTGCATAACTTCCAAACTGGAAAACCGATTGACGTGTCGTCAACTCCTACATGTCATTCGTGTCCAATGCCTCCCGTCAAGTTTCACACTCCCTGGACCCTTCCTCCCCATTTTGGTAGCCCAACGACTGAGTTGGCCTACCTCCGAGAACCTAAGTTTCAAAATTCTAAAACTTTGCATAACTTCGAAACTGGAAAAATGATTGATGTGTCGTCAACTCCCACACGTCACTCATGTCACACCGGTGCCTCCCATCAATTTTCACACTCCCTGAACCCTTCCTCCCCATTTCGGTATCCTAACGACCGAGTTGGCCTACCTCTGAGAACCTAAGTTTTGAAATTCTAAAATTTTGCAAAACTTCCAAATCGGGAAACCAATTGACATGTTATCAACTTCCACATGTCACTTGTGTCACACCGGTGCCTCTCGTCAAGTTTCACACTCCCTAGACCCTTCCTCCCCATTTCGGTACCCCAACGGCCGCGTTAGCCTACCTTCAAAAACCTAAGTTTCAAAATTTTAAAACATTGCATAACTTCCAAACCGGAAAACCAATTGATGTGCCGTCAACTCCCACATGTTACTTGTGTCACACAGGTGTCTCCCGTCAAGTTTCACACTCCCCGGACCCTTCCTCCCAATTTCAGTACCCCAACGACCGAGTTGGCCTATCTCTGAGAATCTTAGTTTTGAAATTCTAAAACATTGCATAACTTTCAAAATGGAAAATCAATTGACGTGCTATCAACTCTCACACGTCACTTGTGTCACATTGATGCCTCCCGTTAATTGCACACTCCCTGGACCCTTCCTCTCCATTTTGATACCCCACCGGCCGAGTTGGCTTACCTCCAAAAACCTAAGTTTTGAAATTCTAAAACTTTGCGTAATTTCCAAACTGGGAAATTTATTAACGTGCCGTCAACTCCCACATGTCACTCGTATCACATCAGTGCCTCCCGTCAAGTTTCACACTTCTTAGACCCTTCCTCCCCATTTTGATACCCCAATGGCCGAGTTAGCCTACCTCCAAGAACCTAAGTTTCGAAATTCTAAAACATTGCATAACTTCCAAATTAGGAAACCGATTAACGTGCCGTCAACTTCCACATGTCACTCGTGTCACACCGGTGCCTCCCGTCAAGTTTCACACTCTCCATTTTGGTACCCCAACGGCGAAGTTGGCCTACCTCTGAGAACTGAAGTTTATAAATTCTAAAACATTACATAACTTCCAAACCAAGAAGCCGATTGATATATCGTCAATTCCCACACGTCATTCATGTCACACTGGCGCCTTCCGTCAAGTTTCACAGTCCCTCGACCCTTCCTCCCCATTTCGGTATCCTAACGGCCGAGTTGGCATTCCTTCGAAAGCCTAAGTTTTTAAATTCTAAAACTTTGCATAACTTTCAAACCAAAAAACCAATTGATGTGCCTTCAACTCCCACATGTCACTCATGTCACACCGGTGCCTCCTGCCAAGTTTCACACTCCCCAAGCCCTTCCTCCCCATTTCTACCCTAACGGCCTAGTTGGCCTAACTCTGAAAACCTATGTTTCAAAATTCTAAAACTTTGCATAACTTCCAAACCGGAAAACCAATTGATGTGCCGTCAACTCCCACACATCACTACATTTTTACCTTTGAAAACCATCCCTTTTGCACACTCTGAATTTGCATCTGACCATGTCAGACTATAATTATATAAATTTTAACCAGTTATGCTATCGTCTACCCCATCCAGGTTCGTAAAAAAGGACACGGGAATGTCATTCAAGTTAGCAATGTTCACTTGTTCATGTCCATCGTCATCGGAGTCGTTTCCTTCATTTCTCATCAAAACATCAACATCTTCATTTAACTCAATGGACTGAACATCGCCATCTTCATTTACCCGTCTCCCTATCTCTTCTAAGCCACCGAGTCGTTCCACGGGATCCATACTTGCACTGGGACCTCCCACTTCTAAGGACCCTCATTGGCCCGAAGCATATTCTGGGTAAGGTGTAACTGGAATGTGAAAATCTTGAAATTGTTGAAAATTACTCTAGCCCTCCAAGTAATTCTAATTCGGGCTGAAAAGGTTTAACATTTATTGCCCCGACACATCCGTACCCTGTGCGCTTTGACTACTCTGCCCAAATGTAAGCATTCTAGTAAATATCTCCAATGCTGATACATCACCACCTCGCAATAACAGTTCACCGTAGAACTGGACATCTCCCTAATTCACATCTACACGACTGACACTGGTGATCATCGTGCTTCCGTCATTTACAACGTATATTTCAATACAATATAGGTCACTATATCTCGAAGGGAGATTCAAGACAGTTTGCAATGTCACGTCGTCATTGATTAGCAACTTCTTATATATTAGGACTTCTCCAATTTGCCGATAAGGGTATCTACATATGAAGTTTATATTTACATGTTCTTCATACCCAGTCATCATAGGCACGATCATTTCTCGTAACCCAGCAAGTGAGGTTCTCAGTTCTACATCATAGCAATCGCTAGCTTCTATATCATAGACTATGCCTTCTCAGTAATCTTTTACTATCTTTCCCCCTAATAAAATATTATCATTATCATCATTGCTTAGCTGTGCCTACCATTAAACACATATATTAGAAGATATTAATGATTGATTCATATGCCGAAATCTCAAAAGAACAAGATGGATTGTGCAAGTGGTTAAGATATTTACATGTATTGGTTAGTAATGATGACTGAAACTAAAGTTATTATCATATACATATATATATATATATATATTGGTCTGAATTTATGAACATGCTATGTAGCACTAAACCTAAATATATACAGATGTAAACTCTAGTTTATACCCAAGGATTCTGACTTTTGGAATGAAAAAATCCATGTCCATCATGATTGCTTCATACATCTCAAATATCAATCACTACAATGATGTGATAGAACTAAAATTCAATTGTTGAATCACATATATCATAGAGCAGGCACAACTGCAAAAACTATACCCAACAAGGTTGAGCAACTAAAACCAATAACAATACACGGCGTCATCTAGTTTAGCTACTAAAATTTCTTGGAGTGATACCAGAGATCAGGAATCAAATTCCACCTTCATCTGCGATAGAGGGAGGGCTACCCTTGTGGTGTAGCTTATCACTATTGGACCAAAAAAGAAAGAAAAATGAAACAGTGCTATGTAAATAAAATATCAATGTAACAAGACTTGCCAAATTTTACTAAAATTCTCAGAAAATGGACCAACATTGAACCTTCAATTTCGGAAGCGCACTAGACATTTTAGTGACTATATACAAAGATTCTTATTACAAAGAATTTCATAAACTAATATTTTAAGTCCCTTCCCTATTTAATAATAAGCAACTCAAAAGATTTTGACTTTGGTAGCCCTGTTTTTTCTTTCACATTCACCTCAAAAAGAAAAAGCTAGTTCCAGCAATGCTAACAAAAAACGTAGCAATGGATTCTAATTATGGAATGACTTTGCAAACATAAAGACATACATATATAAACACATAAAGTAGGCACAAATCCATTCATCACCAAAACGCATTGATATAAAACTAACAAACATAATTCAATAGTTGAAGTAAACATTATAGCATCCAAACAAATTTTTGGAAGAGAGTACCTCGAATGAAGATTGACAAACAACTTGATCATCTTAAGCGGCAGGGAGACCCACGAGTGAGAGTGAAATCAGAAGAATCGTTGAGTGCTGCCGAGTGAAAGAGTGAGAGTGAGAGTGAGAGAGAATGGGAAGAGAGAAGTTCGCTGACTGTGAGAGATGGAGAATGAGAGAGAACGACGGAGAATGAGAGAGTGAGAGAGTACGACAAAGTGAGAGCAAGCTAGGGTTTTAATTCTAGTTAAAAACACTATTTTAAATGGCATTTTTAACTTAAAAAAAATGCTATTTCAATTAGCTTTTTTTTTAGTTAAAATTTGAAATAGCATTTTTATGTGGCAAATCTGCTCCCTTCGTATTTCCTTGAAGTGTATTTTCTTTTCCCTTTTTTACTTGTTATTTGAGGAAAAATACTAAAAAATGTCATTTGGAAATGCGTTTTTATTAAAAACATCATTACAAATAGTGCTCAACCTGAAATATTGAATAAACTTCAATCACCACCTAGGTTGGAAATAAAATTCAAAATAAGGGTTTGTCAGGGAATTAGCCTGGTGTTTGTTACTGTTCGTCATTATGGCATAAAGAATAACTAGAATTGTGTTTAAATAAAAATTAAAATCTTTTGAAACTTGTTAATCGGGTTTGTTCCCACTAATACGTCAAATTCTCCAGGCTTGTAGAAATATCGGATTGGGTTTTAACTTAGGTTCTGGTATTTTTAAGCTGGCTTTTTTAGCTTATAAGTAAAATAAATTAATAAATTTTAGCTCTTTTGCTTTTATGCTTGTCTTAGCTTATAAAAGCTAAAAAGTTAAAAATCTTTGACCTTTTTTTTTGCTTATAAGTCAAAAATGAAAAATGAAAAAAGATATACCAACCAGACCCTAATAGCTCCATTTGATAGAGCTTAAATTTAAACTTTTTTTATTTTTTTTACTTATAAGTGAAAAAACTGGATCTTTTTAGCCTTTTACTTTTATAAGCTAAGATAAGTAAAAAAGCAAAAAAAACGTGTAAAAAAGCTGAAAAAATCTAAATTTTTTTTGTTTATAAGCTAATGTCAGATAAAAAAAAAGTAAAAAAAAAAAAAACTATACCTAAAGGGCCCTTAATGTGTTTGGATCTATCGGGTTAGATTTGGGTCTGATCCATATCAAAGCTGATTTGTTGACAGGCCTAGGTTGAGGAGGTGGCAGCCCTGAGTGGTTATAGATTATAAGCATGTGGTTTGTGTATGGACAACCATAAGGATTACTAGTGATGGTGTGAAAAAAGAAAGAGGCTTATTCGGATGGAATCAAAAAAATAAAAAATAAAGGAGGCAAAACAGGCTTACATTTCAAAAATAAGACCAAAGTTCATGTTTAGATATCCAAATATGATAATTGAATGAGATAGGATATGGGCCAGATAAGTTGGGAAATCATGTCCTCTGGATATGAGTGTTTTTCCCATTCTTTGTTTGGGGCTAATTTGGAGAAGAATTGTATTTGTTGGTATGCTTTTCTCCAGACTTTATATAAATTTTTTCACAACTTCAAACAAAATTTACAATCAAAGCTAAATACAAACTCCAAACCCCCATGTAACCAAATGGGTGGTATTAAAGGAAGGAAAATGTTGTATGCAATGATATTTCCCAATCACTTTTCTCACTACTAAATACAAAAAAATTGGTCCCGCATGAATTTGTTAATGTAAGTCCTATAACCATGTGCTTATAAGTGAGAAAATGGATTGTAAAATAGGACTGTATATAAAATTACTCTAAAAGCAATATTTTATGCATTTTTAATAATAAATTAATGAATCTTTAAGCAGTTTTACACAACTGATCAATTGACAAGGCAATCAAATAAGGGGAATCAGAAATTCTCAATAATTAAGATTGAACATGGAAGAAGAGAATCCATTTTACAGAAGAAGATTGGTCTCTTCTGGCATGAATTCGATATTGTTTAAACAGTGTTTGGAAGACGATTTTGGCTTGCATGCTCCCAATCTCTTATTTCTTCCTCCTTTTTTTTCCCTAATAATTATGGATGAGAGTAAATGAGATTGAATGTCAAAAGAAAAAGAACAAAATGAAGATTGCTAACATGCTGGTCTCCCTCTTCCTTTTTCTCCCTTCTTGTTCTTATAGTATGTTTATGCAAGACATGATAAGTTTACAGTGAACGGGGTGAGATAAAATTTTACCATCCCTTATGATGTTATAATTTTAAGGGCATAATTATATCCAATCACGAGCAGATGAAACTTATCCTTAATTTATTTTTTTTTAATCCAAAACACAGAATAACTTCTAGATTGGATAATATCCTATCTACTCACCTTATTCCAACAAACAAACAGAGCCAAAGTTCATTTTCCGTGCAGGAGACACGATCACAATATTTTTCAATAGAGTAATTAAAAAAGTCGCTTTCAACGGTTGTTAGTGTTAATTTTTCGCAAGTATAAACAAAATCCGGTCTGAGGCCTAAAGTATATTCTTTTTAAGTATGGGGGTTGTAATGAAATAAACTTAGACCGTTTTGAAGATCTAATGAAATAAGTAAGATGCGTTCGAATCGGCGGCTGGTGAGATCCGGACCGGCCTAATTATGAACCGGACTACTCATTGCCCTTATATACCAGAACCGTAGCGCTAGGGTTACAAGTACACTTCTATCGGTACTGAATTCGAAGTCAACAACGCTGATTGGCAACGCAGTTCAATTGCTTGCCGATCATGCTCCCCTCCTCAGGTCTCCTTCTCTCCCTCTTTCTCTCTCTAGCTTGTATGCAACATAAATGTATATATTGCGATTCGCATTGATAATCTTCATGTTAGCTTAGATTCTCTGTTTCATCATTCCCTTGTAGCTTCTTTGTTTCCAGTATCTCCATATACGTATAAATATATCTTTAATTTGAGAGAGAATATTTTGGGGTTTTGATTTTAATTTGTTTTATATAAGAATTAGCCCTTACTGCTTCCTTGATTTCTAGTTTTAGCAGCAATTGTGACTTCATATGTTTACTGTTGAGTGATCCGTTTTTGTATCTTGGGTCATGGTTAGCCTTATGTTTATGGATTTTGAGCTCGTTCTCCTCTCTCTTTCTCTCTGTTGTTATGTAGGTAATATTTAATTTCAGAACCATTTTCTGTCTTTGGCATAGCATAACAAAGTTAGCTTTATTAGCTACGCGAATTGGAAATTTCAAATTTCCGACACTGTTGGTTATTTTGTATTATTACATTTTGTATTGATTATTTTTAACGTATTTTTATACAACTGTGACATCATGGTTTGATTTCAGTTGATCTTGAATGGTCTTGACACAGTTGATAGAATAGGTCATAGATCTTGAAACTAACCTAAGATATTTATAAGCACTCTTGCATGGCATGAAATTGTTGTGATCAAAAGTATAACTAGGCCTTGCTAGAAAAATTAATAGACTTTTAAAGTTAATGAATCAAGATGGAATTAGATTCTAGCATTCATGATAATGTGCATTGTAGTTTATGATAATTGCCATTAGGAATATTTTATTTATAGTAATCCCTTGGAGCAATTGAGGATACTGATGTCTTTATTTAATATAGTAGCGGTAAGACTTTTCTCACCTCTATAGACATTATATAATAGCATATATTTTTTTAGTTCTTTGTTTTCTGATTTCTGATCCTTGCTGTTTGGTTCTGGTTGAATTCAGTGTGTTTACTACAATTCAATTTTATTTACAGTTTCATATCAAATTCTGGATTTTAGGAGCAAGCTAATTTATAAATATGTGTGCAACTGGAATTTGGACCATTTGGTCTCATGGTATTGTGTGTTGCTGGGGGATTAAATGATGTAAGTAAATACCAATGTGTGTATGTACTAAGTGTGTGTATGTCCACCTTGAATTCACAATCGTCCATTTGTTTTGAATTTTGATCCATTGAGACCACCTTCACTGCAAGCGTTTGGATAGGGGATATGATTAAGACTTCTCTTTAATGTTTTAATTCCATATCCCATAAAAATATTTATGTTATGTACACTTGGCTTAGGTTACTGCTGATGTTCAATGTTGTTTTTTGCATATACATCACCTTTTTCTGCTTAGTTCCCACTTATTGTCTATTCTTTTGCTTGATGGCCCACTAGTGTTTGTGCCCTGGCTTGCTTATAACTGATGTGTTGGGAATGCTTTTAGTGTGGAATGAGTAATATCTTTTGGTTTGAAGCTATAAGCTTGTTTTACTTTTCATGCAGAAAATGCACTCTTTGATGCATCACAATATGCATTTTTCGGTCAAGAAGCTGTGGAGGAAGTCGAGTTGGGGGGTTTAGAAGATGAAGAACATGACATTCCTCCTGTTGGGTATGGTGATGATGAGTACCATCTCTTTGATAAAGAAGAGGTAAGGTTTATTTATTATTAAATCTTGCAATCAAATTGTATTTGATTTTGAAGTACGCTTTGATTTATTGTGCTGGTTGACATTTCCTATGAGGCTGAGATTCTTTATGTTTGGTTGTATGTGAAATCCTTTTCTAAGAAGCATTCTTTAACATACAAAAATTGTCTTGGTATTTCATTTTTCAGTCCACCCTTCAGGATGTGTAGTCTCTCTCTCTCTCTCTCCCTCTGAGCATATTGGTTTTACTAGTCCTTACTTTTACTATTAGGACTTTTGCTATATCTTGTTACTAATATCTATGCATCACTCAAGTTTCGTTTCATACTACTAGATAAGTTGCCTTGTAAGTTATGAAGGTACTGTAATAATATTGTTTAATACTAGAAGTTTAAGGGGGAGTTAAGTCCTAGGCTTAGATGTGGGAGAGTTATCTCCTAAGAAGCACATATACTTTTAAGAAGGTGTCATATTTGTGTCGGACACACATTCATATGTGCCCTATTATTTTTTATTTATTTAGAACTGAATCCACTTTAGACACTCGAGGGGACACGTGTTTATCACTTAGATCACATGACACACGTTGCAAGTTTGAAGAAAATAATTTAATATCCAATAATAAAACAAATACAATGTGAATTTATACTTACTAAATTGTTATACTTTAAGTTGTAAACTTGTTTTCCTCTTAGTTTATGTTAAAGCATGTATCCGTACCCATATTAGTGTCCATGTTTTTGCGGCTATCTCCAGTAGAGTCCCCTTGGACCACTTCTATTGTGATTTGATCCCTTCCATGGGATTGTTGTTGTGTTGAGATTCGAATACAAGGATGTGAAGAAAGAAGATGTGAAGAAAGAAGACCGCCTAGCCTTCGGTTTTAAGCATAGGGGCTTCAATAGCTACTCACAAATGATGCTTGAAAGCTTCAAGGAGGATCCTATGAGACTCTTTGAAGCCATAGAGTAGATAGTGTCCTAACTAGAAGGGAAGACATAATAGAGATGTTGGGATCTAGTAAAAGGAACTTGGTGGAGTTGAAGAAATTACTTATTTAGTGAACTATAATGGAGGGGTTGGAAGAGGAGTTAGACCTTTACTATTAAGAAGGAGCAGAGGCTTACTAGGAAGGCGAGGCAATTGTTGATTGCTTGTGAAGCTGTAAAAGAAGTTCATCATATATGTTTGGGGGGTTGAATATTTTTGAATAGGGGTTTTTGTTGAAGATAGTTATGAAGGAGAATGGGGTTGATGCAGCGTGTCTACAAGAACCTAATTCTAAAATGAGGGTAGTCACTACTTAGATCATTATAAGTGTGTTGGGAGGTAGATTTGTGGAGTGGCTTGTTTTTGGGTGTTGTGGGTCTTGCTTGAATGGTGGTTGCTGATGTGGGATATTAGTGTGTTGTAGAGGGCTAATAAGGTAGCGGGTTTCATTTAGTGTTGTGCTGTGTTTCTTTTCAAAATGGAGAGAATTGCATTTCTAGGGCTCAATTGCATATAAGCTGGTGGCGCTTTGTTCTCTGTGTTTTTTATTTGTTCTTTGTTCTCTCTTTTTTCTTTTCTGTTTGGGGAGGGGGAGGAGGGAAGCTTCATGGGATGAGTTAGGTATGGTGTTGGGTACATGGAAAACCCTTGCTGGACAGCCGCAGACTTTGATTGTGAGTCAACTTCCATACGAAAAGGAGGATGCCAAAGAATATTCTGAGATTTAAGGGCAGATCTTTAGAGCTCATTAAATCTAACGATATTTGTGCCTTCCACTTGAGGAAGGATGATTCATCCAGTTGAATAGTTGACGTCTTCTCTTTCTCTGTGGAGGAGATACAATTTTTTGGTTTTGACAAGGTGGGAGGAGCATTTTCCAAATGTGTCTAGATTCTGTTAGATCGGTCATCGAAGAAGGAAAGGGAAGGACTGCGCGCTCGTACGCGTGTGTGTTTTGGGTGGGGGGGGGGGGGTGGGGTGAGGTGAGGTGGTTGGTTTGCTAATGGGGCATTTGGTTGGAGGAGGAGGGTTTTGGAGGTGGGAGGTGGAAAGTTTACAGGATCAAGGAGTAACCTTGGATGTTCCTAGGAAGTTAAGGAAGAGGGAGGGAGGGGGGGCTGTCCATTTCAGTAATTGAGGTAGAGTTAGGAGCTGCGAGCTTTGTGGCTAAAAGAAGGGTAACAAAATTACGTGTATATATATTTTATAAGCTTAGCATATGCTTAGAATAAATCAAACATGCTAGAAATAGAGGAGGTTAAATATGATATTGTTTGCATAAGAATCATTATTTAGAGACTAACACTTGGAAGCCTGAATTATGTGGGACGTAGTTTAGGTGTAATTTCAAGTTATTATTAAGGAAATGAAGATGAATGAGAAGAGTGCAGGTTGTGTCATTGTAATTTTATATAATAGTTGAGTGTAAAAAAAAAAAAAAGAAAGGATATATATTCTATCAGACGTGCATTTGTCATAATTAATCATTACTAGTACAGGCAAAAATCGCAATACAGCAAGTCATGGCAGTAGTGTAGTTACAAAATGAGTTGGGGAAAAATTGGAATAGGATGTCAAACTTATGTGGATGCAACTTGATAAATATTGCGTGACAAAGAGTCATTGATTTTACAATTGAGGATCACTTGTAAATATTAGGTAAGCCAAGGATAAAACTAGAATGTGATAGTCGTTGAGGGCAAAAGGGGAACAAAGAAAATGAAATTACACGTCTACAAGGAGAAAAACCTGAAAACATTGCCTTCCTTATTGGTAGTAGATGTTTATAGTTCAAAGTCGACATGAACCTTTTTCCATTGCCATTTGAGTTTATACACTGATTTTTGTGATTTATTTTTCCTCCTTGCCTTTGGGTGCTCCTATTGCATCCATCTACTTGTTAAAAACGCACATAAAAAATAAAAAATAAAAGATGGAAAAGATGTCTTTCTTTTTGTCTTCAACCATGTTTCTCTTTTCCTGTGTAACTGCTGGGTTTATGACTTGATGGGTTTCCATTATGGGTCTGATATAATGTATTTTGTTATATTTCTATACTATTTTAAGTTTCATTGCACTGAATCCTAGATGTTGCCTCTAATTTTTTTGATCTTGTTCCTATTAGGGTTCAGGTATGGGTTCTTTATCTGATATTGATGATCTGACAACTACATTTTCAAAGGTCAGCTTCCTTCATACTTGGGATGTTTCGGCAGTAGATAGTTAATTTTTACTGTATCATTTCCCATGCTAATTGAATATCAACTTGTCTTATTTTGTTACATCAATGTTTTTAGCAATTAAATGGTAATGCTTTTACCTGCTATGCTCATTTTTGCTAGTTTCGTGCCAACCACCAGATGTATTCGTTAGTCCTTGCAGTTACTGTCATACTGATGAATGATAGGTTTTCTTTCTTCAGAGACGACCTGTAGCAAGTAAAGTTTTAATATTTATTTTCGTAGAATAGTGAAAATTAAGAATTCATTATTACTGGTGGAGTTTTGATTTGATAGTTGAGTTGAAGAGAAGATTGGCTGAGAAACTGGGCTCAGCATAATTCTTGTGTTGAGGAGGGCAAGGGTTTCAGGCTTTGGTGAAGATTTTATCATATTTAGATCCAATAGGTGATAGTGTTAGATTAGTCATGTATCTGGACCACATAGAGGGGTTTTCTCATGAATTCTATGGAGAAGGCTCTTTAGTGTTTATTCCAAGCTTTTGAATTATGTGCGTAGATGAGCATACCTTGCTTGGTGAGGCAGTTGAGCAGATGTTCTCAAGTTAACATAACAATGTATAGATGTGTGCAGAAACAAGTAGGTTTAGTTAGCTTGGAAATACAGAATGATGTAGAGCAAGCTAACAAGCTAAGAACCACGGACACGTCTAAGAAGGTGTCGTGCTTGTATCGGACATGGTACTCGTCAGACGCTCCATACGGACACGATATTCATCAGACGCTCCCAGACACGTGTCGGACAAGCATCCAAATGTGTCCTATTAGTTTTTAGTTTCTTATAACCGAATATACTTCAGACACTTAGAGGACACATGTCCATGAATTAGACATTCATGAATACATCGCAAGTTTGAAGAAAATTACTTGGTATGTAATTGCAAAATAAAACCAATCTGATTTCATACCAAATTGGATGTTTATACTATAGAATGCATGGTTTTTAATTTTAATTAATGTTATCTTGTAATCTTTTATTATCTTTGACTAAAATATTCCTATATATGACATACAATACATATATAAAATGATTATATTTGTAGTGTCCCTATCATGTCATGTTCATGTTGTGTCTTGTCCGTGTTTTGTTGCCTTCTTAGTTTGGAAATAGAGGATGATGTAGAGCAAGCTAACAAGCTTAGAAGCACGAACACTTTTAAGAATGTGTCGTATTCGCATGTGACACGACACTTGTCAGACACTCCAGACACGTGTCGGAGTGTCGAACAAGAGTCCAAACATGTTCTATTATTTTTTTGAATTTTTAGGGCCGGACACATTGTCCATGATTTATGCAAGTTTGAAGAAAAGTACTTGGTTAGTAACTGTAAAATAAAAATAATGTGATTTTACACATAATTTGACATTTAAGCTATAGAATATATGGTCTTTAATTTTAATCAGTGTTATCTTGTAATTTTACATTATCTTTGGCTAAAATATTCCTATACGTGAACGTATAAAAAATATATAAATATATATTTTTGCAGTGTCTCTGCATTTTCTAAAAATTGTCAGTTTTGTCTTGTCGATGTCCCGTGCCCTTGCTTCTTAGTTAATAAGAAAAGGGAAAATGTGGAATTTTGCACATGCTGCAGTTAGAAACTTGATCAAATATTGGCCCAAATTTAAGTCCAAAACATAGTTCTATAGGTTAGGTGGTTGTTGGTATAATTCTATTTCTATGTATATTTTATTTGGTCTAGTTAAAGGCTATTTTGGTAATTTCAGAGTTTGCTAACATGGACTCTATTAAGTAGTGACAATATGTGGATACTGGTATGGGTCATCTTAGACTTTTGGGTCTTCTATGTGGTCTAGCTTAGGTCTAGAATATGGTAACTAGTGAAAACTTCTCAATTTCCTATTTTGGAGTCTAGTCCTAGTGGAATGAGTGAGGAAATGGCTAACAATCTATACGTATGTCTGTAATCCTTCTAAACTAAACCATGGCAGAGAGTTTTGAGAGTTTGTCCAAAACTTTTGCAGTATCCTAATGCTTGAAGCAAAAAGCATAACTTAGGAGGTATTTCTAAGGAATTAAATGTAGGATCTCTAGATCTTTCTGCTTCTCTTCATTTCCTTAGTTTCTTTCACAAAAATACAGGTTCTGTTCAGTGAAGTTGGTATCCCTTAGACAACCTTTTAAATCCTACTTTATCAAACCTGAATAAACCCCAAATGTTTTCCTTACCCTTAAGATTTTAAGTCATTGTAGCTATTCTTTTTCGTATACAAGCTGTAGAACATTTCTTTTACGTTGTTGTACACTTGAGGGACAAACTTCTTAACATTTTTTCCATCATAAAACATTGTATGGGAAGCAATGCCTTGAATCTTCTAATGCTGTTCTACATCAAATTGGTGTTAGAACTAGAGAAATTCCACTTGTTTATTCACTGTTCTAAATCATTGGAAGTGTAATGCTGAATTCCAAGTTTTAATCCTTCGTTTAAACACTTGGTTGTTTATCTGTAGAATTCCAAGAATAAGCTGGGTTTAATGAAGGAAATTTTCTGTGTTGTTTGTAGCATTTCATTGAAGGATGACTAATCTAAATACTAAGCTTTTAGATCTTTGAAGGTTTTATTGGTGCTTTTTTCTTTTTCAAATTTAAGGAATGGATGCAGACAGCAAAAATGGAGTTTTAACCACTATATAAAAAAAAGGAAAAAATTTATGGAGTTTTAACAATGGAGCTTGACTTATAAAAATAAAAATAAAAAAAGCAACCGAGTTTAACCTTATCCAAAAATAAAAAAAGAAGCCATGTGTTCTTATAAGTGGCTGCATTTAGCCTCTTGTTGCTTTGTGGTTAGTGGATACTTTCTAGTTTTCTTTTATTCCTATATACTTCACTAGGAACTAACCTTCTTAGCTACTTATATATCCGGCTGCAATCACTCTTTCAGGCCTTGCTTGCTGGATTTTACATAAATCAAAAAATATGGTTTTACAGTATGGCCTTGAGCCGAGTGTTATTTGGGGACATGTGGTTGTATTTTTTGGTACGTCCAACTACATCTGAAGTGCTCTGGCCTCTGGCAGCAATGGCAGCTTTATAGGGATGACTGTTTCTGGGGAAAGCAGGTTTTGATGTAGAGGGCGAGAAAAAGTGACTGAGAGAGGCAAGGACACAACTATATAAAATATGGTTGCGACTTCCCCTTTGGAATTTATACCGAGGAAAGAAGACACTGTTCTGTGTATATTGTATTTCTGTAGATGTTACCAATAATTCAAAGAGACCTGTGTGAACTAATATGAACATAAAAGCCATTCCAGTTATATTGCTTGGGCATTGCATAGTGCATGCCTTTTCTAGGGCAGACCCATGACCTAGGCATCATACAAATGCCTTGGGAATTTGATTAGAAGACATGAATACCCTATAGCACCAACAGAGCTCTACTAAGATAAGAAGAGGAGATGATGAACTACAAAGTGGAAAGAGCGCGAGGAGGAAGAGAGAATCTTGTCAATTGATGTTTGTCATAGGCCAATGAGATAAGCTGCTAATTGGACAACTTAGCGCTGACTTGGAATATTTTCTGCATGAATCTAAGAAGTTCTTATTGTTATTGGCACTTCACGTATGGTAAATTCATGCATTGCATTATTCTTAATACTTTATACCATCATTCACCCCATCAATGATTGACATCTATAAGGACCTAGAGGTTCTTCATGTTCTAGCTATATAAAGATTTAGGCTCTGTATTGATTGATTTGGCTACCTGCTGGGACTTAACATACCACATTGATATTGCAACTCCTATATATTAATTGTTACTTGATTTCCTACTATTGTATTCACAAACAGTGGAACCCCAGTGGTACATGCCCATAATCAAAACGGTTGAAAATGAAATATCTCTAACTCAAAAGGCTACCTTTTTATTCTTCTAATGAGAGTGCATGAGTTTTCTCAGTTTTCCCTTTTCGCTTTTTTTTTCTTTGTTTTTTTCTTTTTAAACCCTCATTATGACATTAACATGATGCATATTTTTCTTACCAATTTATGGTATAATGGGATTTCATCATTATAAGTAATTTAAATTTAAATGTTCCACTTAAGTGGGTAGAATACATGATGTAACTGGTATAATGAAAAAGATAGTGGAGAGAAATAATTGTCAAAAATAGAGAGTGGGCCACTTTGAGTTACAAATATTTCTGAGATCACAATCATGCCTGTGGCATGTGACATAACAAAAGCTTTATATATAATGCAGCCAGAATCTCATGGTTGCTTAGTTGTCATCATCATCATCATCATCGACATTGTCATCGGCACCACCAGCATTATTCAGATTATTTTAAGTTTTGGGTTTTTCTTCTTGCAGTTTATTTTAAGTTGTGGTGTTGTGCAGTTGAACAAAGTTGTTACTGGACCAAGACATCCTGGGGTAATTGGTGATCGTGGATCTGGATCAATTTCCAGGGAAAGTAAGTACATCAGTTGCATAATTTTGCGTTCTATAATCCTTCAGTAGGAGGCTTAATGAACTGTATAGTTTATTGATCTACAGTGTTGGTTTACTTCTCGGTTTTTGTTTATTTCTTCCATTCCATTCAAAGGTGATTAAGATGGTGACCATGTAGTGCGCTTTTGCTACACTCTGCTGCCTGTTATATATGTGTATGTTTAACTTGCAGGGGTATTTTCCTTTTTTTCGAACAGCGAGAAAGTGGCATATCCAGTGATTCTGTTTGTGGATTTAAATTGCAAATCTTCTTGGATCAAGATTATACACAAAAAAGGGAGAAGCAAAGTCCACTCTCTCTCTTCCTTTCTTTTGCTTCCCCCTTTGGTCAAGTGATGGACTATGGCCTACCCCTTGACCCACGGGGATGAATTCCAATCCCTGACCTCCTCCAGCAAAAGTCTTTCAGCACCTTCCTCACCCCTTGAGGCAATAGGTCATTGGTCAGTAGATAGCACTGTTTACAAGGTTGTTACTTTGTGAATTAGAAGTTGATTTGATTTTGGAGTTTGCTTTTGATATGACTATGGTGGATAGACAAGATTCAACCTTGCCATTAGTGAGAAAACCAAGAAGTTGTGCATATGGTTTTCTCCTCCAATGTTGTGCATTCAAGTCAATCAATTTGCGTGGTGTGTTAAAAATAGGTTGCCTATCCAAATTGAGATGGGTTGAGTTTACTTCAACTTGAAGTTTATCAGTCACAACTAATATAGGGATATCATTGTGTGTAATGGTGCAGTAAAAATACCCATACATATCAAGTCCTTAGTGCAGAAGCAGTAAATAATGAAAAAGTGAGTTGAGTGAGGACAAAATCTTTCAAAGACTTCTCTCTATTGCTTGCAAATAGAGTCCTCTCAAATGAGGAGATTAAGGGAGACAGGCGGTTGATATATAATATGATGCATGAGGTGCGAGCATTTCTCAAGAGTTAAGAGATTTTTCTTCTCTAATTTTCCTGCCACTTCCTCCTAAGCAAGCAGAGGGAAATAGTTGATTTTTCTGTTCTTTTCTCTTCCTTAATTTCCCTTCTCTTGTCCCCTTTACTAAGGAGAAATTTACTCCCTTTTCTTATCTCCTACAGCAGTGAACTAAACAGACTGTTTGGGACGTGCTTTATATCGTTTATTATACATTGGATGCTTCTTCTTGATGACTGATTGTCCCCCTCAACTTAAATCATGGAGGAGTTAGTAAATTTGACCCATAGAATATTGCTTTAACATTTGATAATGTTGGTCATTGAGAAATGTCTTACACTTGCATCAGTTCCATGTACATGTTGTGGCACTCAGTTCAGAACAGACAAATAAATGTGCTCCTTGAATAAACCAGATCAATGCTTTAGAACAGAGAATGAGCTGGTAGAGTTGCAATGATAACACCTTGATCAGTGCAATAGACTAAGGCTGTGTAACATGATTAATAGCCTTCTGGGTATCTTATAATTCTCATGTACAAAACATCCCTGTAATCATGATAGGTGAAGTTGAAAAATTCAACAATAAGAACCCCACATCCATGATCTGCTATCCTTCTCAAGCTAATAATTATTTGACTCAACCTTCCATCACCCTCTTCAGTGTATTTCAGAAATTGTAGTGATACTCTTACCAACAATAGCTGCAATAATAGCGGCATATAGTCTTTGATATCAATAATCTCATCTGATTTGGGAGTTGTAGAGATAACTGATGGTATTTTTTACCATTCCCACCTTGTTTCATTCCACACCCAAACTAGTTTAGTAGTATAGTGCTAAAGGTGCTCTAATCATGGCCTGTTTAATTGTAAGTTCGTAGCTTACATAATTTTCCCATACATATGTATTGGGCAATGCACTCTAAATTGCATGTGCTATTAAGCACTGACTAAGTTATTCCAACTAAAGTATCTATCACTAGATAGAATTAGGTCCATCCGTTTGATTTGGGTTCCTAGATGAAGTCTTATGTTGCATGATTAAAACTTGTGAACAATTGCCTCATCTTCAAAGCAGTATAACTAGTACATATTTTTGCAACATAAATAATCATCATAGTTATATCTACTAAAGTTATGGAAGTGATGCATGACAAACTTCAGGAAACTTGGATTAAGGCCGCCTACAATTAGAATTGTGGCAGGTTTTGGTTATGAAAAGCTTCTAGGGTTGGGCTGTCTGAGGTAATAGGAAGTTTCTTAGGTTTGTAGACAAAAACGTGAGAAATTTGGGTGGATATCAAAAAGGCAGATTGTAGGATTTCTGGAGATTTGTTTTGCAGTGTTCAGATGTTAACTCCAATGCCCAAATGTGGGAATGGTTTGGGATTGATCGATATTTGATAAGATGGAGTTTTGAGACTGAAAAGGAGGAATTTCATAGGGTTATGAAAAGTACACCGGGAATAATAAAAGGGTTTTGTGAAAAAAGAGTAGAGGAAGAAAACTCTATGAATTCCATCAAGACATTTCTAGAAATTGTCCCCTAAGGTAAACCTGCACACAAGTATCAGGCAAAACTTCAAAAGCTTCCCACAAATTTTCTAAAACTCAACTCCCCTGTAATAGAAAGATTACCTAAATATTCTTGGTTTCAAACTCTCCTAATTGTATTTAAATTAATTAGAATATTTTGGACTTAGTAAAGACCCGTGGTAACTTTTACCAATTTAAGCAGATGACAAAATTATCAAAATATCCTTAACTACTAAAATCTTATTAAAAACTAATAAATTTGTTCAATAACATTCTAATCTATTAAAGAAACAAACAAAATTAACACGAAACAAGTTCGTAAAAAAATTCAAAGTGTGCTCCATTTGCAGATTTATCCCTCTATTTTCCATGCTCGGCACGAGGATGAATACATAGTGCATAACAATTTGTTGAAGAACTCTAAATGAAACTTGAATTGTTACCTCTATCATGTGATTCGACTGAGCAAACGAGTGGATGAAATAAGAACCCAAGTGCTTATGAGAAGTTCAAACAGAAACTCACTGTTTTGGTGAGCATGTGGCAGATTATCTAGCTTCAACTCTATTACGTCAACTCTAAATGTGTGAAATATCCTTCTTAGACTTGCAACATTTGAGTAAGGTTATGGATTGTGTTTGGTGCCATCTATTTGGGCGTGCGCCTAGCAAGTGCATCTTCGTACTTGAAGTTTATGAAACATATGTATATGTAATTACTTGATTTTGTTACTTCTCTGATATGGTTGCTTCAAAATGTTGTCTAGGCTTAATTCTGTATGTTACACAAAATAAAAATATAAAAACCATTTTATCCTGGAAAATAGAAGATGCATATGAAGAAATTTGAATATTAGTCATTGACCCGCAAGTGTTAATTAGATGAAGCCACTGCTTAGACATGAAAGCCACTTGACATGCACCTAAGTTCATGTATCCTCGGCTTCAAAATGGCTTTTCTAAGTACCATCTTTCCCCTATTTACAATGAAGTTTTGAACACTTTGATGCTAGTAGTTAGTTTTTTTTTTTTTTTTTGGAAATTTAAAATAATGCTTTTTGCAATTATATATACATATAGGCTTATGTAGACATACATATGTATATATGTGTATATAAGGAGTAGTGTATATTGTGACAAGGTTTGTTCAAATCCCTCCTGATAAGGAAATCCGTCCCTGCTGAGGGATGAATTTATACGACATGAATAAGAAAAGTTCCAATATTTTCAGTATGGATAGAAGGAAAAGTGGAATAGACGCAGTTACATTATTTTTAGGTAATCAAACGAAAGAAGCCATTAAATTTACTTTTCCAAATTAATGCATCAGCTATAGAGTTTGTGTATCATGATTGAAAGTAGACCTCTGCAAGCATATGATGTTGAGGTGTTTGTATTCCCTTTGCATAGACGATAACGTTAATTTACATAAATTCTTTGGATTGAACTTCTTGAGAATGTGATAACTATTCTAATGAACAAAATAGCTATAGGAGTTTCATTTCTGAGGTTTGCAACAGAAATGATTAATAACCTAACTGGAGTGTAGACACTGACAAACACATGCACATGCATGCACACAAGCACACAGGTATACCTTAAGTCCTAACCCCACCAAATTCAGAGAGTATGTTACGCTAGAGAATTTTACAATTAGTGTAATACAGATTTGTAGTTATTTTGTTGTGCCAATGCCTGGAAACTCAAGTCTCTCAGTTTTTGAGTTTTTTTCTGGCTATTAACCTTTCAAAATTTTATGTGAGTTTTGGCTTAGTATCGTTAAGACATGTATATACTTGGGATCATTGAATCACAACTATTACTTACTTTTTTGTTGTAAATATTTGATTTGATTAATTTATGGAAAGCTCAAATCCTCTTAGTCTGTGTCAATGGGATATTGAACCTGTGTCAAATGCCCCCATAATGAGGGGGTGTGTGGACAAATAGCTTATAAGCTATAAGCAATTAGCTATTTTTAAAAGCAGCTTTTTTAAGTGGCTTTTTACAAAATGTGTCAAGTGTATAAGCTGCTTTTTTATATGGTGGTTTGATAAGTAGCTTTTTTAAGTGGCTTTTTTAAGCAGCTTTTTAGGGAGTGAGCCAAACACCATTTTAAAAATAAGCTATAAGCTATAAGCCACTTAAACTGTAATTGCCTCTCTTTATTTCTTTTTAATAAACAGGAATGTTATGGACAAGGGCACACAGGCAGACACGCAGAGAGAGAGGAGGGGAGAGATAGTCCACTTAGAGTTCTTTTTCAATGTAGTCTCCTTAAATGATTATTTTCAGAGGGTGTTTGGAAATGATTTGTTTATTCCCCAGTTTGGGGCACTTTGAAGTTTATAAAGGTGATTTGCCATCGTTGAATCTTTGTTAGTCTTCAATACCTTGAGTCTATTCTCTTGTCCTTAATTAAGTGAAACTACCTGCAGGTTCATCTGCGACAGAATGGGCTCAGGAGGCAGATTTCCCTGACTGGTTAGATCAGCATATGTTTGACACAGAAAGTTTCCAGGAAGGCAAGAGATGGTCATCACAGCCACATACTTCTTCAGTGCGTCTTGCAGAAACAAAACCCTTGCACAGAACATCGACATATCCTCAGCAGCCACAACAGCAGCAACACTTTTCCAGCGAACCAATTTTAGTACCGAAATCATCTTTCATTTCTTTTCCTCCACCTGGTGGCAGATCTCAACAGGCTTCACCACGCAACTATTCACATCACCTAAATATTTCATCTCTTACTGGTGGTCATCAGTTACCCTTTTCTGCACCAAACCTTTCTCCTTTATCTAGCTCCAATCTACATATGGCTGGCTTACATCATGGGTTGCAATATGGTGGAAATATGGCTCACTTGAATCACCCTTCTGGTCTTTCTATTAATAGCCAACAACAAAACCACTGGGCCAACCATGCTGGTTTGTTTCAGGGGGACCAATCCAACCTCTTAAACAATATTTTGCGACAACAATTCCCTCACCAGAAAGGGTTATTGTCCCCCCAGTTAATACCAATACAGCAGCAGCTGCAACAGCAGAGAATGCATCTTCCGGTTCAGCCATCTTTAGCCCATTTCTCAGCAATGCAATCTCAAGTGTTTAATGCCCTTCCTTCTTTGCCCTCACATTTGAGTAAATATGGATTGATGGATGTGAGAGATCAAAGACTTAAATCATCACAAAGAGGTAGACAGAATATGCGTCTCTCTCAACAAGGCTCTGATACTAGTAACCAGAGGACTGACAACAGTTTCCCACAGTTTAGATCCAAGTATATGACTGCCGAAGAGATAGGGAGTATTCTCAGAATGCAGCATGCCGCTACACATGGCAATGATCCATATGTAGATGATTATTATCACCAAGCTCGTCTTGCAAAAAAAGCTGCTGAATCAGGGTCAAAACATCGTTTCTGCCCAGTCCACCAGAAAGAGCCTCCTTCTCGATCCCGTAACAGTGCAGAATCACATCCTCATCTCCATGTTGATGCACTCGGGAGGCTCTCCTTCTCTTCCATACGTAGGCCACACCCGCTCCTTGAAGTTGACCCTCCTTCCTCTGCTTTTGGCAACGGTAGTACTGAGCAGGTTTCTGAGAAGCCACTGGAACAGGAACCGATGCTTGCGGCTAGAATCACCATCGAAGATGGCCTTTGTCTTCTTCTTGATGTAGACGACATTGACCGGCTCCTACAATCTAGTCAACCACAAGATGGTGGGACTCAGCTTAGGCGGAGGCGACAGCTTCTGGTGGAAGGCTTGGCTGCCTCACTTCAGCTTGTTGACCCACTTGGAAAAGGTGGGAACCCAGTTGGGCTTGGCCCCAAAGATGACATTGTGTTCTTACGCTTAGTTTCTCTTCCGAAGGGGCGAAAACTCCTTTCTAGGTACCTTCAGCTTCTCTTCCCTGGTGGCGAGCTTGCTCGAATAGTTTGCATGGCTATCTTCCGCCATTTGAGGTTTTTGTTTGGTGGTCTTCCCTCTGATTCGGGGGCTGCTGAGACAATTACTAACCTTGCAAAGACTGTTTCAAGATGTGTTAATGGCATGGATCTTAATGCGCTTAGCGCTTGTCTCGCTGCAGTGGTTTGTTCATCGGAGCAGCCACCACTCCGTCCCCTTGGAAGCCCTGCTGGAGATGGGGCCTCAGTTATTTTAAAATCTGTTCTGGAGAAGGCAACTCAACTTTTAACTGATCGTCAGGCTGCTAGCAACTGTAGCATACCCAATCCTGCCCTTTGGCAGGCCTCATTTGATGCCTTCTTTGGTCTTCTGACCAAGTATTGCGTTGGTAAATATGATAGTATAGTGCAATCAATATATTCACAGACCCAGCCAGGCACTGAGACTATTAGTTCTGAGGCTGCGAGAGCTATAAGCAGGGAAATGCCTGTCGAACTTCTACGTGCTAGTCTTCCACACACTGATGAGCACCAGAGGAAGCTGTTAATGGATTTTGCTCAGCAATCCATGCCTGTAACTGGATTTAATGCTCATGGAGGGAGCAGCGATCAAGTAACTCCTGAATCAGTGAAGGGCTAGCTGAGGAAAGAGGGGTGCTATTCAACGCTTCCTTAAGAAGTTTAATATTTTCGCGGGCTTGTTCTATAATTCACGTGGTGGCCTTCAGGGTGGGATCTACAAAACAAGAACCACAGGGTGAGAATCTGTCGCACTGTAACATTAACAGCTACTTCTAATTTCCTTTTGTTTTTTTTCTTCCCTTCTCTGTCCAGGGTACTAAAATTGGGCAAGACCTGAGTCTGTTTATTCTGATGAACGTATTGTCTCTGCATAAATGTCTTGAAAAGCTAGTCCATGAGTAGAAGAGGCTTTTGTTTTGGGGATACTTAATTTTGCTGCTCTGTTGAAACTCCAGACGGCACTGGAAGCATAAGGTAGAATGTACAGGATCATCCATGGGATGATTTTTATAACTCCTTGTGATGTTTTCCCATGCTTTCCCACCCCTAGCACATCAATTAGAAACCTAGCCTCCCCGCCCCCCCATGGAGGGGGAAACAAAAAAAAAAAAAAAAAGCCGAAGGGAAAAATAAAAGAAGAGAAGAAATCCTTACTTGAGTTTGAAGAAGATACATGGCTAGGGCAAGACAAAGCCACAAGTCTCAGTTATGGAGGATGTTTGTATGGTTGGTTGTTGGCTTTTGAAAATTTTAAGGAGTTTAACCTGTAATAGTTGAAGATATTGTTCATGTAACTTTCAATTCTCAGATTCTGTCTTATTGTGTTATTAGTACACTACTGTACTTTTCTGTGGCCAACTGTGGCCAAGGAGCCTAGCAATGTTCCAGAGGCTATGTGATGAATGTGCCCTATTCTGTATTGATCTTTTTAAGAATGTTACTGGGGTTTATGTGAATGAACTTTTTAATTAAAAGCTGCTTTTCTGGAGACACTGAGCATAACTTCAGTGACTTTGCTGATGCCTTTGATTATTTTTCTGGAAGACTTATAATTTTGTTTTTGTTTGCCTTGTTGTATGGTTTTTTTAACGGAGGGTCCAATTTGCATAATGGAGCATTTATTGGATCTTCATATGAGTCTGTTTGTTTCAAGCGAATACTATCATCTCTCCTATACATTTGTGTATATATGCATTTTAAGGGCAGCTCAGCGCATGACATCTGAGGAGGGTAATGTACCCAGTTTTATCCCAATGCACGGAGAGGTAGTTTTCATGTTTCGAACTCAATGATACCCAAGTCATAATGGAAAACAACTTTATTGCTGTGCCACCCGCATATTATCTATTAGAAAACCGACTCTCCCAGTATGTTAACAAGGAATTGCTATTTCTCTTAAATCAAATTCCAAAGCGAAGCAAATTTATTTGCACCTCATTTCATCATTACTAATCGAGTCCTTTACATCAAGAGTGCATTTTAACCATTTCAAACAACGATATCCGAGTGTGTAAAAGGGCCAATTGATAGACATAATGAAACTAATAAGAGACACAGAGCGAGAGAGAGATAGAGAGACGCAATTTTGATCTGTTCCTTCTCATAACCTTCTATATGCATAGATTATTACAGCACTCTCCCTTCTGTCCAGTTTATGACAACACATTCCCAATTTTGATCTGCTCCCTTCTGTCCAATCTATCACAACACGCCCAAATTGAGAAGTCAGAAAGAAAAAGGATTTAAAAAAAACAAAGGCTCAACTACCGGAGGGATTTCCCTTAAAAGATCAACCCAGGAAAATTCTCTTGGTTGGTATCACATGCACCAACTTCATAACAACGTGTAACAGTAAGTTTCAAACTCTTGGTTGGTATGACATGCACCAACTTCATAACAAGTGTAACAGTAAATCTCAAACTTCATAACACGTGTAACAGTTAGTCTCAAACTTGCGCACAGTTCATCCACACAATGGAGGCTAGTAACTACCCTATAGCCCGGGAAGCTAGCCCCAAGAGTTGAACTTGGGATGGCCCACTCAACTAATTCTGACAACCCCCAATTAAATTGAGAAGTTATTTAGTCCTCTTGAGCACCACATGACCTTCATCTTTCTCTCACAATACCAATGAATTTCACGACGTGTTCGACCAAACCTAGCAGGGGACCCCCCAGATAATATGAGAGGAAGACAAATGATTAATTGCCTGTAAGACATCTGAATAATTTTTCACCCAAAATGACCCTCCAAGAAATCTGAATAATTTTCCCCTCAAATCATTAGGCAAAATAGAAATAAAGGAAAATAAATTGCCTGTATATGCTGATTAATGACAACATAGAAAAACTACAATCTTAATAAGTTTACTGGAATACACATATATGATGTGCATAGGCTACATGGTATCTCACTAGCATGATCTCTTTGGCCAGCTTTTACATGAGATTAAGGAAGTAGAGAACATCATATAAATACATCTATATATTCACGTGTAAAAGTATGATGACTGCTTACACATAATTGATGCTAAGCTTATAAACTATTTAATGAAACGTCTATGGGAAATTAGTCTCGGGCCTGCAGTGATGACCAATTCACCTTTTTGGAAATCTCAATCTAGAAAATGTTTTCAGGATAGCAGCCAAACACCAGAAAATAAGACAATTATTAAACGAGGGAATAAAAAAAAAATACAACAACAACAACAACAAAGAAGAGCAAGATGAAAAAGAAGGGGATGAGAACAGCTTTACAGTTGATCTTAGCAAAAAGGCACAGAGAGGAATTGAATTAGATTTACTGTTCCTGTGGCTTCTGCAAAACAGTAACCTTCTGCATTATTCTTTTTTTGATTATATCACATTTCGCAGAACTAAACAATCAAAATATTATTCCGTAAGGGAAACATTTGATCAAAGTAGCATCCTAGTATCACGAATTTGAAACTGATCACCACAAAAACTATGCCAAAGCTTGGGCCATGATGGAACGATGAGAAAGCTGCTGCTCGTAAAGTTCACGGAAAATACGGTATTTGGCATCATGGTACGTCTTCACTTTTGGGTCTTTAGATGGATGGACAACCTGACAAGATACAAGCATGCAAATCATATAACAACATAAGAGCACCCGGATATGAATTGGGTGGGATGGAAAAGTTAAAAGACAAGCTGGCTTCAAACCTTAAAAGCATATATTATAACTTGGTTAAGCCATGGCCTCCAGTTTTATTATGTATGTTTGTTCCAAGACCATTCCCCCAACAAAAACAAATAAAAGTAATTTCTTCCACCCACTTAGGTTGACAAATTATAAATCCCACCTACTGTCGGCTCTAGCTTGAAAATATGCGGTTACAGATTAGGGCATGTTTTATATGTCTGTTCTTCAGTTTTCATATTAGGGCTAGTATTATTTTCAGTGTATTAGAACACTTGTTAATAATTTATAGATGATATCCCATGCCACTGAACGCAAGTTTAACTGGTGGAAGGCATACATGTCATCTCAATCCATCCTAATAAATTAGCAAGCGGGGTGTTCAGACGATCAAACTAAAGCAGCAAAGAGCGTAAGTGCCCGCTAGCATATATGATGCACACTCTGGGAGGTTTTGCCCAGACTACGGAAAAATCTCCAACTGAGGTTGAATACCTCTTTCACCTTGCCTATCCTTAATGAATAAAATCAAGATATACAATGACAAGAAATGTTTACATACCTGTCCAGCTGCATTGAGCGCCTTCATGGCTTCATGGAGACTAGAATATTTCTTTGCAGCAACAGCACCAAGAATGGCAGCACCCAAGAGCACAGATTCACTTTCTCGAGGCAGAATTATAGGATAACCTGTGCCAAGGATAAAAAAGCAAGCCTCAATTTTGGCAATACGCAGAAGGTGAAGCTGATAGACAAAGAACAGGTGCAGCCCAAAATAGTTGGGACTAAGGCTTTGGAAAGCTGAATAAGAAAATGCATAAAAGAAGGCTCTTTTGAGAATTCAGCAACCTTCCAAGTGAAATCTCCCACCCCCAGCATTGCTAGCTGGGGTTCAGTCTAATGGCTAGCTCTGCAGAATTACATCTATGACAAATTGCTTTTGCTTTGACTCATGTGTAACATGCAGAGTTTCTTTGCCTTTTTTTCTCCCTCCCCTCTATTTGGAAGGCCAGCATGCAAAGTGAGTGCAGTCACTTCAGACTAGCCTCAACAATTAGAAGTGAACATAGTTCAATTTCCCAAACTCACAAAGCAACCTACATGATGAATAACCTAGAGGAAGGTCTAGCAACCCGAATTGAGGTTATATGATAAGTCCTTGGGTTCCATATGCTGAATCGGTTGCATGAACATCTGATCAACTCTGTTTGCATTAAGCTGCATGCAGCTCAAATAGATGCTAGTACCTCTACATCCATTCAAGTCATAATCCTGAGCATAAATCAACCAACAGAAAATGACTAGTACTACATGCTGTTAAATTTCCCTTCTTAACACAAGTTCAAATGCAGATCCATTGAAAATTGTGTTCTTGCATCGTATGTATTTTTACAAGTGCCTGCACCTCTTATGTATGCAATCATATGCACATGTACGTATCTGTGTGTGCCCATATATGTATTTCCACAGAGAGAAAGAGAGAGAGAGAGAGACCGATGATATCTGCATGCTCTTGAATGAACAGAGTGTTCTTTGAAAGTCCTCCACATGCAAGTAGTGTGTCAATCTGCAAACAAAGAAATGAATAGTCTTTAAAATTTAGGGAAACCTCTATCCTCATTCATGCTCTTTCTTTGGGTGGGTTGGGGGGGGGGGGGGCTATTCCATGTCCTTGTACACAGTAAGTAAGAAATGAAGCATCCTTGATATCATAGGTTGTGAAACTACTAGAAGAAGATATCCAAAGCAATAAGACTGTCCTGTAGTGAACCTGAACTTGTTACAAATTAAATAAGAAGTATAGGCATTCTTACCTTGTGCCCATGGGCATTGCAGTGCTCCACAATGTGACGTGTACCATATGCAATACCCTGCACTGTGGCGAGGTATAGAAGAGCCAACTGTTTTTCACCTGTGTCAAGGGTTAAGCCACATACAATACCCTTCGCCTTTGGGTCTGCAATGGGAGATCTGAAATAAAAACAGTAAGCAGCTTATTTCTCAAGAAATGTCTATTACGCAAGTCAAGCTTCAATCTCTAACACACTACCTGTTTCCGTGGAAGTCAGGAAGGACATGTATATCATCAGTCAAAGCAGCAAGAAAAGAGTACCCCAGGTCATGCATCATTGATTGCAATGTCTTGTTCAGTAGTTTAAACAAGGAAATACCTGGATGAATTTAAATCAATTAAGGAGATGAATTCACTCAAACATTTACAAGACAGATTTATGTACAGGTCAATCAACCATATCTTTCACAATCGATATGTATAATAAATAAAATTGAGCAAACAATATCTTACCTTGAGAAGCAGCACGATTAGCAAGGTGCCGAGAAGCAACATGATTTTCAATTATATGATCCAACAAGGCACCAGTAGCACTCTGGCCACCTTCTGTCAGCCAAAACTCCGGTACCATTGCTAAAATATTTGGAAAAAAGAAAATTGTTGATACTTACTAGTTAGGAGTTGCCTCAGAAGGAGATGACAAAACAAGTAACAGCAGGGTATTAACTTCTTATGTCTCTCACATTGTTTTATACTGTTACCAAACCCTGATTTAGAAAAAGCACTTAAAAGAAGAGGGGGGAAGGTATTATTCTAAACAAGAACCATTTTGACCATCTCTTAGAGTTGGTGTTCCCAAAGATTATACCCACGCACTTGTGCATTACTAAAGAAGATACAGCGAGGAAAAATAATTAGTAACCAAAAAATTCACTAGGCCGTACAAAGAAAGTTAGAGAGAGAGAGAGAGAGAGAGAGAGAGAGAGAGAGAGAGAGAGAGAGAGAGAGCAACATATGAAAAGTATTCCTAAATGTCTAATTTGCCCAAGTTCGCGACATATTGGTCTGAAAGATAGTCCACCTATTTCTAACCAATCACTAGACCTTGCATTTAAAATTTGTTAGGAATCAAAATCAAAGAGCTACCATATGATCAAAATCTGTAAGCCAAAGACATCACATTAAGTGCCCCAAGCATACCTGACCAAAATGGTCCCCAGACCCCTGGGATGAACAACTTGCTCCTAGATACAGCCATATGACAAGTAGAAGTTCCACAGACTAATACCATCCGACGACATATAGCTTCCTCATCAAACTCTGGGTCAAATGTTTTGTCAGGAAAAATATGATAAGCGACTACATTATGAGAAAAAGTAGAGCATCAATAACCTTTGGATTCAGAATCAGACACAGGCACACTTTCCATTACCCCCACACCACCAGCATGAGCATCAATCAGCGAAGTTCCCACAGGAATTCCTGCTACCAGACCCAATTCCTGAAAATTTAAATTCATCCTTAGCATACTGAAGAAAACCACAAACACTGAAAATTTCAATAAAACATGAGAATCATCAACAAAACCCATAGGAAGGATGCAACCTAAGAAGTACAGACACGGGCACGCGTGTCGCACACGGACACTCGTGTCAAACACGCCGACATGGTAATTTTCAAAAAATACTGGACACGATATAGAAATATTTACTCGAAGATAATGAACAAATGTAAGATAATACTAATTAAAATTAAAAATTATGTATTACATAGTTTAAATATTAGATTAGGTTTAAAATCACGTGACCTTATTTTGCAATTGGCTCTCAAGACATTTTCTTCAAACATGCTACGTGTTTTACGTATGTCTAGGTGATGGACACACGCGTCCCTCATGTCCAAAGTGTGTCCAGCTCTAAAAAAATTTAAATAATAATAGGACACATTTCGACGCATGTCTGACACATGTCGAGGAGTGTCCAACGAGTGTCATGTCCGACACAGTGTCCGACATGGACACAGCACCTTTGTGTTCGTGCTTCTTAGGATGCAACCCTATTCCTGTCACTAAATATAGGAGTTTGCTTCATTAATGAACCTCAAAGGAAGCGCCAATTGAAATCAATGTGAATTCTTCAGTACAAAGTTCTTGCCTTTGCAGCAGTAGGAGTTAGACCAGAACCCAAAGCATGGCCAGGAAAAGCTACACTTCGTCCTGTTCACATATTAATTATCAAATCATTAACTGCAGGCAAGAAAATGGAAAGCCACATATGATAACAAAGGAAGACTTGCAGTGTTCGCACAACAAACAACAATCCTTTTCAGCAGATTGACACAACAAGCTCGTGAGAATGAGAGAAAGTACTAACTGTTTTATGTTGAATATCTGCTTGAATGTGCAGGAAGTCAATAAATCTATAATAAATTAAAAAAAAGAATACACTGCTCCAAACAATATGACAATAAAGGGCACCATCATCCGGATTAGCTTACAACTTCAAGTCTAAGGCAACTCTCAAATGACTTTTCCTCATTGTATCTCCAATAGGTGTCACTTCTAACTTCCTCTTAATAAGTTCATATTTATTTTTATTTTTCTCCTAACACCACTCATCTGTCTCAACATTCTCATTGAAACTACACTCATTTTCTAAACATGTTGTTTCTTAACTGGCCAACTTTCTAAATCAATGTTACATGCAATGTGAATTGTTCAGGCACGTACAACGGAAACAGGAAAATGGTATGCCACATCCTCTAAAATGTGGTATGACAAGGGTAGACTTGTATAAATTAAACTATTAAAATTTAAGGTACTTCTAGAGCAATTTTCTTACACAATTAGATATTTAATAAATATAGTTTATTTTTTCAAATTAATCATCTAAAAATAGATTTTTTGGAGCCTTATGGCTGATATGTTTGCAAATTATTTTGTCAAAACTCCATTCTCCCTAGATTTTCATTCATTATATATGATTTTTTTTTTGTTTTTTAGGTGACCTTTTGAGGAAATAGATAAGTAAAAAGGTTGGGTATATTCATGGTTTTGGAATGCAAGTGTACCATGATTCGGAAAGGGCTTCCAAAATCGTAATCACTTCGGGTAACACTGTTCTAAACCATACATCATAGCATACTTTAACAATTTTACAAAACTTTCCTTTAAGTTAATAAAAATCCTACGGACACACCACACCCTTGATGCACGCTTCAATTTCATTCAACCCACTCTAATTTATGGGCTATGCCTCCTCAATCTCTCCTTTTTACGAAAAATTGATCTAAGATATCGGAGATGATAACTCTTAACCATCTTTTGGCCATCAAATTTTACTATCTTCATTTCTATTTCTAATTTTGCTGATATTACTCGATATATTTTGTAAGATCCCTCCACAGTTCGAGCTCAGAGTTCACTCTTTTTGGTTGCATCAACCAGAACTTTATGGTCTAAAAACAAAATGCTGTAGGGGCCAAGCCTATGTTTTTGTTCATTTAAAATTATCTACGCAGTAAACTCTAAGTTGCACATCTCCAACAATTGTTTAAAAAAGCCTTCATGAGTTCACAATTTCATGCATCCTCTTTGTTTTTTTTGACAAGTGCAAACAATCTGTATTAAGAAGCATCAAGGGGATGCAACCCATATACAAACGAGAACACTAACTCAAAAAAAAACAAACACTCACACATACACTTCTTACATTTCAATAATATCAATTAAGTCCAAAATCAACCTAGGTCAAGATTAACTCTTCCAGAGAGCCAACTATACAAAACAGACAAAAAGGTACTATTCAATCTGTACATAGGCATTTCAACTCATTGAAAGTTCTCCTATTCCTCTCTCCCAAAATTATCCACACTGCACAAAACGGAGCCAAATCCAAGCCTTTCTCCGCCGTTTCCCAATACAACCACTCCACCCAACTTTGAAGCGCTTTCGCCAACAACCTTGGGAAAGCCCATTATATCCAAATATGTTAAGGATCATAACCTAGAATTATCTAGCCAGAATATGTTGTAGAAGAACATACGACACATACTCACCATCATTTTTGCATAAGCAACACCAATTGAGAAAACACGTCTTCTCTTAATCAGATTATTAATTGTTAGGATTTTGACATGCACTACACACCACAAAAAAAAAGATAGCTCCATGGAAGCTCCGCGAGACCAAATTCGTTGCCATTGGAAGTTTTTACTCCCCCCCCCCCCCCCCCCAGAAAAAAAAAAAAAAGGGGGGGGGGGGGGGGGGGGGGGGGGGGGAACATAGAAAGATTTCAGCCCACACCGACCGATCCCATCCACATTATATCATCCTGTCTTTGTCCAACTCCTCTGACTGAGTAGACCGCATGAAGAAGTTCCAAAAACTCTTACACCTCCCAGTCATGGAGGTTCTCCCATAAGAGGGATATTCCAGAAGACTTTATTATCCCACGCCTGTGCATAAGAAGCTACAGATGCCTCCAAGTCCATGGCCAAAGAAAAATAGTAGTAGAAGTTACCAATTTATCTGTGCTCCTTTCTTTCTTTTTAACTTATCAAAGAAAAAGAAAGGGGCACAATAAAAGAAAAAGAAGTTCCAAGCATAAGTAGCCATCATTAAGAAAATCATCATTCCATTAATAAAAGATAGGAGAATAAAAAAGAAAATTTTGGTAAATCAGACTTAAAAGAATTACTCCATTAGTAAAGAAAAGTACGAGAATGAAAAAGAGAAATTTTGATGATAAGCTAACTTTAAAAAGAAAAAGCTGGCGAACTGTACACTAGCATCTTTAGCTTGGAAAACTAAAACAAGCATCTAACTACTGGAATGTATAGTATAGTGTACTATATGTCATAAAGTTTAAGGTGTAGCATTGACGCAAACAACAGAATTGTTCAATCCCACCAAAAAAGCATTTAAATATTTATCTAGTCAGATTGTTATAATAACAGAGTTTATTCTTATTAAGCTCATAGTTTATCAACCAAAAGGAGAACATGGAAATAAATTTGCTCTATGTTAGTACATGAATAAATTTGCAAAAGAAGCCCAAAAAAGATACCTATCTTAGCGTGATGTCCATCCACAAGATCACCTAAGCCAATCTCCTCCCAGAAGTCATCATCCCAGCCACAAGCTTCCATATCCCGGGATTCTTTCTCCTTGATTTGTTGCATGTGTGCATGGCCAAGATATGTCCATTTGCACACTGTAGTACACAAACTCCGAGTATCATCTCCTGTTGCTCTAGGAAGATAATAGAAATTAGGAAAAATTCACTCAAACCATAAATGAAACTTCAGTTTCTGCATAGAAAATTTAAAGATCACAAAGTTCATAATAACAGAGTAGCAAGTAATTGTACCTGTATGACAACCAATCACTCAAGTCCATCCACCTCAATACCAATGACCAAGATTCTTGCAAATTTTCTTTCACCCATAAAAGCTGAGAAAAAATTTGCGTTAACAACATTCACCATGGAACAGTTCAAAAAATCAAAGAAAATATTCAACCCTTTCAAAATTCTACTACATTAGCAGTATAACAGCTAAAGGCACCATTTGGCTGAGCCTTTTTAAAAATATTTTAAATAAGCAGGGGGAGCAAGAAACTTATTTTTTCGGCTTCTGCTTAAAATCTAAAATGACAAAGTAAAAAATCTGTTTTACAGCTATCTTCAAATGTGATTTCACTCTTATAATCTCTTCCTTTTAATTAAAAGATAAAGTAAGTGGCATGTGTGGGGCACTGTGATGTTAAAAAAACAAAACAAAAACAAAATTAACTACATACTCATCCAAAGCATGCCAAAACATGTACAAGCGTGCAAAGGAGTGTCAATTTTGAGACTATGCCTCATGCAAACGAGGTTCCTCAATGTGAGGTACAGTTATCTCAAACCTTCAGATGTGGTCGAGTTAAAAATAAACTTCAAATTGTCATGCCCACTTTAAAGCAGAAAAACGAATTATTCCGACTCCAACTCCTTTAACTTAGCCAACCCTCTAATGCAGTACAAGCCAAAGGTCAAGCAGCTCTTTCAAAGGTCTCAATTTAAAACTTGGTCTATGAAAAAGTGCCACAGTATTGTTAGTTTTTTGCACAGGGATATATCAGTATTATGACTTTTACTAAGTGAGCTTGTGTTGTTAAGAGTCAGGACCAACTGTCTCTCTTCCTCCCACTGACCACCTCTTGTGGAACTTTCTCGATTTCTACATATTCTAGCTTCCTTTCTATTGAAAAGCAACTGTCAACCACAATATTTTGCCACATCTTCTGACCTCCTCAAATGAGAGGCCTGGTATTCTCCAAGCCAATTGAGAACCAAACTCCAGCAAGTTTAAGTGAGGGACTTACTTTTGGTTGTGTGCACCAAGTCAGTATTGAGCTTGTTTGTGAGTAATAAATGAAAAACTGCTTCACATTTTAACTTAACACATGTTCCGTCTTCCGTGATAATTTGTGGTCGGGATTAGTTAAGTCTTTCCAAGGTTTAAAATGTTTTTATTCATTGCAAACAATTCATTTTGAAAGTTTGAACTTTCTAGAGTTAATAATTTTCTAAAATCCAAGATTCAAAGAGTTCCAGATGAAGTTGGGTTATAAGACTCCTAAGTTGCAATCTAGCCTTCCCTACCAAACCCTCCTCACTTCTTTAATACTTGACCTCCTAATATCTTATGCCAATTTCCAATCTACCAAGCTCTTCATTGTTCCAATTCACCAATTTTTCATCCAGACACATTAACTTCTGACTCATATAGACCAAATATATAAACAAGGGAATAGCATTTCACCGAAAAAAATTTTGTTTAACACAGAAAACATAAAACAAGGGGACAAAATATATAAATAATAATTTCTTAATAACCTAAGGGAAGGTATACTATAGGTTTCAAAGCTCCCTAACTATTACCAAACCAGGTACAAAACACTCTTCCTCCAAACCACATATTTTAAAAGCAAAAAGACCTTTCTTCTAAAATATTTGCCATTTCATCAATTAAATGTCAGCTCAGTAAAGATTTAATGGGCCCCATTTTACTCCCATTTTGAAGTTCAATTACAACTGAATTTGTTTCAGAGTTCTTTTTCTTTTCAGCAAAATTCCAATTAAAGCGAATGGTGAGAATTTCTCATATATAGATTCCTTATGCATAATGCATACGATGTTCCAATTATGGATTCTTTGAGGTGTTTGGGGCTAGGAAATAATCATATCACTGCAACATAGAGATACGACCTTAACAATTTATTTAATTTAATAGATTTCAATTCCAATGCAATGCCATATTTAGAAGAGTGTAAGGCTACCATATTAAGCATTGAAATCTTACTAAACCATAATTTCATTTTTCTTGTCCCATCAAGTTTTTATTCCTTGTATTTACTCCCTCTCACGATATTATACACAATGTAAAGTTACTCTTTTCGATTTTGCATCATCAAAGAATACATATATAATACATCAAAATGTTGAGGCAACACATAAATAGAATTTGGAGTCAAAGGTCACACATCTACAGAAAGATTAGATAACAAAAGAGAAGATGAGATCAGAACAAAAACACTGCCCAGAAAGAGGGGGTAAAGAAAAAAAATTAAAAAAAATATCCTTTTTGCCTGTGTAGCGCCTGATATCTTGATGCTAATGTTAAAGTTGGAAATAATGACAAAGTGGGTCCACAAAAAAACAAGGCCTTTCGTATGATTTTTTTCGATAATGAAAAAAGAAAATGACCTTTAACAAAATGGCGAGCAAATAACTAAAATTAGATACAATATGAAATAGAGGCTGATACTACAGTCTAACACAAAGAAAAAAGTCTCCCACATAACCAAAGAAGGCATAAATCCTCATTACACAGCTACTATAATTCAATTAAGGATCAATGAAAATCCAATTCCTAGTCAACTTCATCTCCAACTTTTAGGTCGCATATCAATCCATAGATAGGGAATGAACCCTATGATCTGGACTGGATACATCTCATGCAGAGGGTTAAAAAGGATGACAAACCACCACATTAGCTGCTTAGATACCTTTGGCGGCTGCATTTCAGGGGAAAGAGCCCCACCACAGTACTGTAATACTGTTGAGTTACATGAATTGATCCTCTCGGCTTGTTTTACAGCTCTATGGTCCATCCATACTATAACATTTCTTCTTGAATCACCACTCCAAGAAACTGAAACAGGGGAGCCTTCAGAATCCACAGCTACTGCACACAAAAGATGATTTTGGATGAGTTTGAGCACCTTATGTAATAAAATTCTCTTATTAGAGCAACAGCTATAAAGACTGTTAAAAAACACAAACCAAGGGAACAAGTAGCTGCAAATCCCAAACCCACTACTTCTTCTCCAGCAACATTTGCAAGGGAACATGCTGATTTCACAGCCGCACAGATCGCATGCCAAATATCAGTTGAAGATTGCTAGATTTGGAAAGAAGAAAAAATAAATAAATAAAAAAGTACGACTATATAAATAATCATCCAAACACACAACTGTCAATATTATATTCTTTTATTGACAACTATGACATTCTAAACATGCTATAGCCAGGATATCTTCCCAAGCTTTTTGTTGCTAACTTTATGTAAAACCTAATCAGCAGCACCACCGAAGTGTAGGTTATAGGGCCAAAGTAAATAGTCTAAGGACAAGCATAATCTGTCTCTGTGCTTATGATCCATGTCAATAGACTTAATACTAACGAAGTTCCAACATTTGTTACCTCAACACAGTCCCCCTCCTTCCAAATCTGTATCGGGCTACTAGCAGACCCTAGAAGTTTCCCATTCCCATCAAATAGACCTGCATCAAGCAGCAATAGGTAAGAAACAAATTCCGGTGATGTCTGGAGAGTGTAGATACTCCTCACGTGCTTAAAATGCAACGCCAATAAGCACCCATAATAGTAGTGTGGAGAAAGGAAAAGGGATAAAGTCTCTTCAAAACACGAGGGCAGGGAAATTAATACGCAAAATTCAAAGAATCTAATTAATATTCAGTAAGAACCCAACAGAGTTTGTTAACATATCTATAAATTTCTGCAATTACTCTTATATGAGTTCGACAGAATAGGAAAAGGCTGTGAATTTCACTAAGATTCTGACTGAATACTAGATTAGACCAAAATTAAAGCATACACCGTTGCTTGAGAAAAGAATATTAAATCCGGAATCAGCAACTGAGCACAAGAAATCAACAACCACACATTATACTAAGGGGTTGAAGCAATTAAAGAGAAGAATAACTCAATTGAATGTCTACGGTAAAATACCAAATTGAGCTCCAATACAAGTTTGACGACCATCTTCTGTATGTAAAATATCAAGCATTTTCAACGCTCAATTGACAAACTTCACAAAATATACATGGAACAACTATTGAGTCTATGACCAAAAGAGCAAACCTCAAAGAAAAATCCCTAAACACCTTGATGGCCATCGCAATGGAACAGTGAACAACTGAACATACCAAAGGACAAAAGCACAATCGTCAACATAAACAGTGATCACCCAAGCATTTCACTACAACCTTCTTCTTTTTTTGTTACAATTTCACTACAACCAATACCAATGAATCACACTCGCCACAAGATAAAGATTTTCGATAAATAGACAAGCGAATAGATGTGGAGGGAGGTGAAAATGGACCAGCGCGAGCGCTGCCGGTGCCGACGTCGACGCCGAGGAAGACAGAGCGGTGGAGAGCGGGGACGGCTGTGGTGGCGGTGGCCATTTCGACGGAGACGGAGGCCTTGGCGGAGGAGGGACGATTGGAGTAGGCTGAGAAGCGATGGTCGTGGTGTTTGGGTTCCAGCAGTGGTGCTGTATCGGACCACGCCCTTCTTACACCAGACATTGGTTTTGTCGTCTTCTCTCTCTCTCTCTCTCTCTCTCTCTCTCTCTCTCTCTCTCTCTCCTCCCAATCTCCCTCTGATTTTTCTATGCTTCGCTGATCTGGTGATGATCAGGAATTAATCTGACTTTGAATCTTTGTGTTTTGTTAGCTTTTCGTCACTATTCTTTTCACGTTTCATTATTAGCCAAATTACACAAACGCCCCCTCAAATTTCTGATAAATATGGAAACACCCTTCTATTTACTAATTTATAATTCCCTCGTAGTTATATATCGTTAACGAATATCGCAAAATGACTATTTTGCCTTTTATATTTCGTTAGTATTCCAGCATTTGACCCGATCATATCCTTCATATCTTTTACCAAGTTAACTCAGATATTAACTCATACAACCTTAATTTGACATCCATCATGGAAACTTGATTTGTGACCTTCGATCACCATCACAACTCACAGTTGACGGCAAAAGTTTGCCATACCAAATAAATAATTATTCTTCCTCCTAGCTATACAAGTTAGTTTTAACAATTACTCCAAAGAAAATCTCTCTTATTGATGCATCATTTCGCAATTGAACTAAAAACAATTTGCTCTTCAGTGTTAGCACACTTCATACTTGATGCAGTCTTTCGTTGCCCTTAACCACTTTGATTTTTTTTATTCAAATGATAAGTTTGGTAATTGTGGTTAGTGGTTTGTAGAAGATGAGTAATGGTAATTATGGCAGTAAGCAACATTTGTCGTGCCAATAGATTCTAGCCTTTATGTGATGGAGAGAGAGAGAGAAACAGTAAAAGAAAAAAAAACTATAGAGAAAAATATTAGAAATGTTAACAATGGGTGGAATAACAGTTGGTGGCAAAAAAGGGAGAGAAGAAAGAAGAAATAAATCAGAAAGAGAGACAGAGATAAATAGTAGAATGTTGGGGGGTCATTAATAGTAGGGGGAGCTATTGACGATTGTCACGCCTCATAACTTGATGTATGGGGATTTAGGATGCATGATCAGCCAGTAACTTGGATACTCAAGGCCGTGTCTCATAATCTGGTTGAACACCTGTACATAATCATTTAAAATGATACATAATTGCGAAAAAGAAATTATAAACTTAAATGATATGTGTGTGATATATGGCAAAACAGTGCCTAACACAAAACAAACACATCATATGGGCTTCATCTAGGTCGCCACAATTATATCATTTATAAGTGGTTTATAGAACATCATAGGGTTCAACCCCGAATAACACATTACATAACAAAAGGGCCCGTGGGCCGTAGATCAAATATCCATATAAAGGGCCTCCTAGTTTGGCTACCTAAAAGCATTTTTGAGAAACGTAAACTATACACTTAGTGAATAACAATAATGCATAAGCATAAAATACCATAGACTAGTATTCATATCTATTGTATAAAACAATAGATAAACCATTTATGACATAAGCTTTCATATTGAAATAGTTCATCACTTCAAATCATAGTATCATGAAAGTGAAACACACCGTAACATTGTTCCTTGTCAAAACATAGCATAACCTTTTATATGACATCATAACATATCATATCTCATTGTTTAAAATCATACGTGCACTATAACTTGACATCAAAGTAAAGCTCAAGATCAACAATCTTAAAAGTTGCACAACATAATGGCTTAAAGCCAAGAGACATTTTCCAACATGGCGTCAAATTATTTCACGTCCCTGTCATAGGACAACATCCTTACTAGTTTAAGGTCTCACTCCAAAAGACCTTGAGTTAGCGGTAGTACTTTCAAAATCATGCATCTTGTTCATTAAAACATCTTAATTCATGGGTTTCAATTCATATCATAAGTGAAACTTTATATACATTTCAAAGTATGATATTTATACTTTAACATAATTATTGATGCATTAAAATTAGTGGAAAACAATATATAAAACGTATTTCAACTTAAAAGTATTAAATTTTACTCATGGCATATCGTTATTCCCTCTAAGCTTGAGGGTTGTGGTTAATAAAGGTATTCCTACATGTAAAACACACAAAAAGTTCAAACACATTGACTTTATACTTTAACTCAAATAAAAGAGAAGTAAACTCGTAAAGGAGGGGTGTTGAAGTGTTAAAATCAAAGGAGAAAAGGGTTGGCATAACTGATAAAAAAAATAGACACTTCAGACAAAGAAGTAAACACTTCAGACAAAAGAGTCGACTCATTAGATAAAGGGGTCAGACACTTTTGGCTAGCAAAGTGAAATTGAACTCTTTGAAAAAACGGGTTGACTCATTAGGCAAATAGGTCGACACTTTGTCTGCCAAAGTGAAACTGAACTCTCTGGAAAAAAAAAAAGGGTTAACTCATTGGATAAAAAGGGTCTACACTTGGTTCGTAAAAAAAAAACCCAAATTTTAGAGATTCAAATATCCCCAAATTTCACTCAACTAAAAACTAAATTTAATCAAAATTCTCTCAAACTCTTCTAATGCTTTTAGGGTTCAAAGATCCACCAAAGACAATCACAATAATCTAAATTGAAACACTTTAAATAAGTAAATAAAAAAGATCTAGGGTTTAAATCTCAAATCCGTTACACAAAAATGGGGGTTTTCAAACCTGAACTCTAAATCCACTATCATATTCTTTCAAAACGTCAAAAACTAACAAAATAGGACTCAAAAGGGTCTTTAAGTACAACATAACACATATATACACACATACAAGAGGCTAGGGTTTCTACCTCTCTTCCAAACTTTCTCAAGTTTCAACAATGGCTTTTCTAGCCAGGGTTGAGCTCTCCAAGCTTCATTTTTCCTTGTGATCTCCTCTTCTCTTTCTCTTTTTCTCTTATTCTCATTCTCTTTCTCTCTCTAAGTTAAAAGTGTGTAAGTGGGTTTGTGTGTATAGTGTGTACGTGTGTATATTTATATCTATTAGAAAACATCCATGAAAAGTAATCTCATGATTCTTACACATAACACTTACATTACCAAATAAGTTATAAATGATCAATTTGACCTTAAGGACATATAAAATAATATGAAATGCCTAAAAATTATATTAATTAAAAAATAAAAGTTCGGGACATTACAACGATGGTGCAAGCCAATGGAGGGAATGATGAAAGTAAAGAGAAAACATGAGGGTGGCTTGATAGGTGAGACTCATGTCCTTTGAAGTTTATAAATTATATGGCTTAACACGGTTGGATGAAGAAAAAGGGTGGAGTCGATACTTAATACCTCCCTGTTCATCAATTTTGTAAGACCTAAATTCTTCCGAATTAACATTATATCCATATTATTTCTTTCCTTTAAATAGAGAAAAAACAATTTGAGTAGAAAACCCATCTCTTTTTCTTTTTTTGTATATCAATTAACCTATTGTTATGTTATTTCCTATTGCACAATTCTTTCTTTGTTCGATTATTTTCCCATATGAGGTAATAAGCAAAATTTTAGAATAAATTTCTTGCTACCTATGCCTAGATCGCAAATAAATGAAAATTTTGACCTACCATACGATCTATTATATAAATAGGTAAATATTCTTTTCTATAATGGATAGCAATGGTATCCATTTTACTTCAATAAATTTTGTACTAAGAACAATATAGGCAGGAGCTATATGCATTCTCTCTACAATTGATAAGCTGTAACGAATCTTATCATTATAAAGGCATATTATATAGAGAATCCATTATTTGCTAAGATCATATCAAAAATTATATTATAACTTTGATTTGAATGAGTTTTCTTTTATGAAGTATAATATGAGAAACATTAATGTGTGTCATATGGTTAGACTAAAAAAAAAATTGAGTATTTTTGTTAGGTTTAAGATTTATTCAAAAAATGAATCTTTTTTCATTTATATTCATTTACGCGTGTTTTATGCAAATAGTACTAACTGAGGATCTGATATTTTGACCTTTCATTCTTGACTTTTATTTTTGGGAAGTCAAGAATGATCCCAAAAAATAATACTATAAAAAGAAAGGAATTGTACGTACCGATACTCATATGCTGTGTTTGGGTAATAATTTGACCAAATCCTACTAATGGTTTAGATATACGGAACTTAATGCAAACTAGTGTTCCACTTGATTATTTTATGCTTAAAGATAAAATTATTTTTTTTTCCAAATTTCCTTTAATCATTGCTTTAGTCGGAGAGAGTGAGAAAATTCATGTGTTGAGGGTAAATATGAATTTCACTATGTTTAAGTTTCACTATGTTTAAATTTACGGTTTTCTTTGATATACCATACTAACATCACCCCTTCCCTCTTCCCTAATGCTATTATTTTAGAAAAGAGCTAGAAAGAAAATTAATATGTTTGGTTAAAATAATTTTAATATGTACAAATTTGGGTTTTTCTTTATCCCACCACAATGGGCTGGCAATGCCACCCCACCCTCAAATGGTGTTATTTTACCCAATTAATGTAGGACATTTACGGTATGTTTTAAACATGAATTTATTAAAAAAAAAAAAGAAAAAAAAAAGGTGAGGAAAAATATTTGACTCGTAATATCAACTTCAGTGAATGTAGTAGTGTTTTTAATAAATTGGTGGTAGCTTAATTATAAGCTTTGCATGAGAAAAGTTAAAGTGATCGAGAGTTAAACCACCAAATATTTACACTAATATCACGGTCAATTTGTAAAATTAATCAACGGATAAATATGAGAGGTTTGCACTTGAAAATTTCAACCAAACCATGTACCTACATAAAAAGAAAAGAAAATATTTTGCTACTTTTCAGCCACCACTCTCAAATCACTATAATTTTTTTAAAAGAATTAAACACAAAGATCCTAGGTAAGGGGTGTGCATAAATAAGATTTAAAATACATCCTCACACAAAGTTGGAGCATATTTTTTTTATTAGAGACGATAAAAAATATCATTAGAAAAAAAAGAATTATACATCAAATAAGGCAACATTCTCAAAAAAAGAGATATAGAGTTATAACAGGACGTAATAACCTAATCACAATTATCCACCCACTCCAAACACATCTTTGCTCGAACATGAACAACATTATATCGAGCCAAATAATATTAAACGAGTCTTTCCATGACTTACATGAGATTATGAGTTCTATTCACTCTTCTTTCACCATAGATTTCTCTCATACTTTAAAAAAATAAAAAATAAAAGAAAGAAGAAAGTCGTAGCCACATGATTTGTTTGGCAACCAATATTCCATGGAATGACACGCACTGGCAAAGCCATCATTAACTCTAGATGGGTAATTGTCCCTCAAATTTTTTAAAAACTACATTTTGGCTATAGTTTTAAAAATGTTTATTAATATAATTTTTCCTCCTAAAATTTATGAATTGGCCCCCCTTAAAATTTTTTAAATCACCATTTTACCTATACTGTTAGAAATATTTTCCAATTTTTCCCTAGAATTTGTAAATTACCCTATTTGAAAACCCCAATTTTACCTATAGTCTTGGAAATATTTTCCAATTTTTGAATATGCCTGCACTGCATAAGAATCCAGGAACTAAGGAAAGTGCTCACATAAACTTATTCCAGAGACAGTAATAGTTCACCGGCTCAGGAGGTGGGATCAATGGCTACATGTACTTAAAGTTCGTCAACATAACCAAGGAACTAAAGCACTCCTACCTGGCAACCTCTACATTAATATAATAATTGAATTGCTAAAGCAAACATTAGAGTTCAGGACTTAATCAAATGACAAACAACTCTTTAGCTGCAATCATCGATTGCTATCTTACAGTTACACAGGGCACTGCAAACAGCAGATTAATACATAAACTTATGCTTAACTATAAAGCAACCAAAACACTTGCTTGAGGCCCTTAATTTTTTAAGGTCTCAAAAATTTTTAAAGCTTCACATGCCATAATAAAATCATGTACAGATTTTACATTTTTTTTTTGAAAAATATGCCTTAATCCAGAATCTAGATGAGTAAAAAAGCATGTGAGAAAAAAGACCAAAATTAACGACACTAGTGAACTTTAAAATAAAAAAAAAAGGTTGGTTTAACAAAAAATTAAAATGGTACAAATAAAAATTTTTGAAAGCCCCAAATTTTTAAAACCTTGCATGTTATATAGCAAAAGCTCTCCATAGTTTTTACATTTTTTTTTTTTAAAAAAAGGCTCCAATTCATATGAGAAAAGACCCCACTCCATAAGAGGAAAAAGGACCCATTAGAAGAAGAAAGTCCAAAAGCAAATACACTAATTGACTTCACAAAAGAATTATTGATTTGTGAAATAGTATATAGATTGTACAAATAAATTTTTTTTTTGAAGGCTCCAAACTTTAAACTTTACATGCTAGACCTTATATAATTTCTATACTATTATAATAAAAAAAGGTCCATCGAGAAAAGAAAAAGAACCGATTATAAATAAAAAAAACTCAAAATCAATATACTAGTTAACATCAGAAGAAGCCTCATCTAAAAAATATTAAAAACTCATTAAAATCTTTTGCTTAAGGCATAAAAAAAATGTTAAAAACTCACTAAAATTTTTTGCTTTAGGCATCAAATGGCTCTGAGCCGGCCCTGCTTATGTATACCAGATATCAATCATGCATTTCTTAAAGTCAGACTCAGTTTTTTTTCTCTTTTCGGATGGTAATATTTCTCAGAACACGGAGTGTGAATCAAAATCCCATAGCTACTATGTTCGGATCCCTTCCCCACATTTTATCATCTCCTGAAAGAATCGAATGAAAGCTCTCAGCGAATCCCACAAAACCTTCTTCTGTCAACCACCGAGCATTTGCAAGCATAAACGAAAGTCCAACAGGGAATATTTCTCTATTTATTCATCAAAATGGCAAAACTTTTGAATATATCTGATTAACAGGCCAGGATTATGTTTTAGGAGGCCAGGCGAGAGCCGAGAAGCAAAAAAGGCCTCCTATTATGATTTACAGTTCTGTCAAAGGCTACAGCCTACAGGCTTCTGATTCCTACCTCAAAAAAAGACACTAAGCAAGTGCTTGAGCAACTAAGCAACACCACCTGAAACACAGTAGGATTTCGACAACAATGATACATAATACAAATACAGAAGCCCTTCAACAAGCATGTGACTGTGATAAAATGATAGAACTTCAGAATAGACTCATATAGAGCTAGTTCTTAATAATTAGAAGTGTCTGCTTGACTGTGTCTTTAACAGAGCAATGCAAAAACTATAAGGAGAACTAAATAATATATCATCCCACCTACAACAAAATCAATCAATGTAATTTCCATTAAGGGAAAAAAGAAAGGAAAAAGAAAGACCATTCAATAACAGCAGAGCCTTTATATTCGTATTGGAAATCTTCAAACATAAAGAAGTTTGCAGCTCAGCCAGGGAAAAATCTTCCATGGTGATGAGAATACCCAAGAGAAACTCAGCATGTCTAGTGGTGCATCAAGAAACATCATGAATGCGAACATGTATGTTTAAAGAAGTCCTAGTTCAATGCCCCAGCAGGATTTCTGTTCCATGACAAGTAGGACGGATCACCAAGAGGCCTATATCAAGAGCAAGAATATCAGCTTAGCTCAGTAACAAGCTTAAAAGTTCAGCTTACAATGAACTTACTGAAACAACAAAAGGGGAAAGATTAAGCAAATTGAGTAAGTAAACCAACCATTAATAATATATATACACAGAATGGAAATCATTTTTTTCAAAATAATTGTGTGACGGAAGATGATGGATTCAGTAACCTAGTTAAATATATACTTTGCAAATCTTGAGACAGATGGACAAAAGTTCTCACTGCAAGGATGGATTGGAACAAGCCATTGGTCCCCAATGTTTCCACTGAGACCACTGCTAATCTGGTGACAATACTTGGAATTCTACAAGTGCAACATACATATATATGAAATAGAAGTAAAATCATAGTGTATAAAAAAAAAAAAAAAAAATCATGGGATTTGACAGTATAGATCAAGAGTTAAAAATGCTTGACACCCTACCTGTAGCCTCAGTAAATCCAAAAAAAAGTTTGTTTAGTTTACCACACAACTCTCAAAATCTTCTCCCTAATTCTCCCAAGAAAGAATATTCATGTGCAATGCAAGGGAAAAGGAACCTGAATCCGACTGGAATCACAATTGGTAAGACACTATTGGAACCTTTGACTTACCTTGGTTTCAAAACATACAAAAGAATGAAGCTTATTGCCATAAATAAGCAAAGTCCACCAACTGTAAGGTACGCTATGCCAAGGAAATCATTCTTCCCACCAATCCAAGTTGTGGTTGAAAGGACCAGCCTCTTTGTTCCTCCAAAAGTGTAGGTGTTATAATTGTTCTGAATTACAACTGTTATCTTCTCATTAGCTTCAAGATCCACCTCTATCTTGCCATAAAGCTTTCGAAAAGTTGGTAGTGCCGCCGTACGCATCCAAACAATAAGGTCCTCTTGCTCACTTAACTGTTAAGTGTAGAATAATATAGAAGAACTAGTAAAGAAAAAAAAGAAGCAATAACAAGATAAAACGAACAAAGTCTATACACGCAGGTGTAAGCAATAACAAGAAAAAAGAGTAAAATGTACACATACAGGTATGCTCTCATCGAGTTTTGCACCCCCAATCAGGCCTCCACGCTGAAAATTTTTAGGATAGACGTCAGATCCAAATTTGTACTGTTTATCGCTTTTCCATGCTATGTCCTTTTTATTGACTTGTAGCACTTCATCATTCAGTGAAAACCCATATGTGTCATTAAATAAACTCCAAGCAATGAGGCCACAGGGAACAATTGGTACATCTTTGTCTGAAACACTACTGGTAGCTTCAGGTGAACAATCTTTTGTTTCATACTCGGACGCCTTGCTTCGCAATTGCTTGTCACTTCTGCTTTTAACATATCTGGAAACAGATAGTCACAGGTCAGAGATAAATGCTCAACTTTCCCCAGAATGGAAGATGATACACGAAATTTTTCATTGGTCTCTCAAAAACAAGGTAAAACTGTAAAAGGTAAGGTAAATAAACTGGTCCACTTCTCAATCTCAATTAAACTTAGGTAAAGCTCAAATAACAGAGGAAGAGCGAAAACAAATGAGTGGATGTAGAATAACATAGCTTACAGCGAATATGAAAAATAGGTAGATATCCTTTTCTATTTATAAGTCTCTTAATTGTGACAAAATAATTAGTACCAGGATTTTGAGCAAACAACTTAAATATCTTCTTCACAAATTCCTTTCACCTCTTGTAATGCAATAATCAAACACAAATTCTCCATGTTCTGGATTGGAATATTATTGACAGTAGTGGTAATCTGCCAATGAAAAGCCTAAAATCCTAAGGATATATGTCCAAGGATCATAAACTAGGCAAAAAAAAATGAGAATGTGGCAGAAAGCCTACTCATTTTTTTTATGCATCTCTGGTTTGCATCAATCATGACACATGAATGAAATGCCTTGATCATTTGGGAGCACACTTTGGTCTTCTACATCAAGCAAACCCCATGTTTGAAATTTCATGTAATTATAGACTGATGACCTTTCATTCCTGGAACCATGATAAAAGATCATAGACTTGAAAAGCAAAAACCAAGGACAGTTACCAAGGAGTCAGAGAACACAAGTCACTAGTTCTTTTAATTAATTTACAACTCTTGCATAGTTCAGAACTTGTTAACACAGTTACAATGCCATGAGATTCAAAAGAAAATTACTAATTTCACCATAGGCCCTTCTTTATTTTGAATTATTTAGGGCTCCAAAGTTCAATTCAAACTTGTTCTGGTCCTTACAAGTGGATGAACACTCACTAAAATAAAGCTTTGCCAAAAATATTTCTATTTCATTTCAATTGTACAAGAAATTCTATGCATTAGTGTATTTGTTAACAACATGGCCCCAAATTCAACTAGTATATAATGCGAAGGACATATAATCCCAAAAATGAGGAGCTGTCTTTGAGAAACCAAACCTTTTGGATAAATAAGAATTAAACCACATAAATTGATCCACATAATCAGAGCATGTAACATACCGGCGATGATTCTGGTAGAAGTTGTCAAGCTGATAATATATATAAATTGGTTGTCTCATTTTCTTCGGAACCTGAAAACAGTAAAGTAATGCACTTAGGTGCATGTTTTTAATCTGAGAGGAGGAGGAGGAGAAGAAAATCAAGCCTAAAATGATTTGAACTCTTCTGTACTAGGGCATGGGACTTACAGTTAAAGTCTTTATACAAGTCTTGTTTGTTCCAGAGTTTTGAATGTATGCAAGCATATCCTTGCCATAAATTGAAGGAACACAATCACTATCATAGCGGTCTGCAATTTCCACCACCTACATGTCAAACAAAGGGACGGTTCATATACAATGTCAATTAGATGCTGACTACAGAACTTCACCAGTGCAAAATGATTTTAGCATATTACACGTTCTGATGCAAACAAGGAAGCGAGCCCAATGGGGATAAAGACGATGCCGATAAATATGAATACAGTAATGACCTGAAACCATGGGAGAAAGGAAGAGAGAGCATTATATAAAAAAATAGGGGGAGAAAATGGCTTTCTGCAAAAGCAGATTGAGTAGGATATAATGTCAACCATACCCATCCAGGAGTCAAAATTGGTTTGCAAGCAGGAAGCTCCTGTTGTGTAAACCTAGAATCTGGAACATATAACAAACATCAGCCAAATGGTTCATTCATGAGGAAACTACATATCCTACATAATTAAAGGGAATGACCACTAATTCTACCACTACAGTATTCAACATTCAGCAACTGATATTGAACTGTTTAGATTGATAAGCTGGGATCTCTGCCCCACCCCTCAAACAGACAAAAAAAACTCTGAATGCTCCACAGAGCACAGTATAATACAACCACCCAATTGCATCTCATATGGCTAGGTTTTTTTTTTTTTTTTTCAAGTTCAACAATTATTAGAAAATGAGAATAGCATAGAGCAGGAGATTTCAATGTAACCTACTCCAAGAGACAGGCTAGTTTCTCTTATTTTCCTCAATCTCTCAGCATCTAGAATAATGTAAGGCTATATTACTTGGATTATTCTAAATTTGTAAAATAACCGTGTCGGACACTCGACACTCGGATAAGGCTATGGGATATGTGTTCAATACAGCTAATTGGACATGCATCTAATAAGTATGTGTAAGTAATTGAATTTACTATAGAACTAAAAAAAAGCATAGTACTGCCGTTTTATGCATGAAATGCTATATTTTAACTAGTAATACCATTTTATCTTCAAAAAACAAAAGAATTATTTTAAAAATATAGAATCTAGCCGCGCCCAAGTGTCCTTGCACATGAGAATTAGATGAATTCAACACTTGGACACCCTGACACCTGTACCTAAGTTCAGGTAGCATAGATGTAAGGTGTACTTTCACCAACTTTGTGGAGATTCAGTATTTTCTTTCCTTTTCCTCAAAACCCAGTATTTGTAGCACAAGGTTCCATTATCCAACTAGTTCCCAGTTCTGTTCAAGCAATATGCTGCACTATTAAAACACAACCCCATATGCGATTTATGATCCATACCTTTTGGTGATAAGCCATGTATAAGAAAAAATTACCCCAAAATAAGATTTTCATGAATTTCTTGTTGAATAAAAGCCTAAAGAACTTTTTTCACTTATTTGGTCATAAAATGAAATGATAGTCTGAGCAAATGCAAAATAAAATACATCTGAACCAAGATAAGAAATTTATTAGTTCCACAAAGAAAATTGATGCTACTTTCGCACTAAGCTGCAGATGACTGTAAATGTGTGGAAGCAATTGGCAAAAAGGTTCTCCACAATTGAAATCAACTTGGCTAAACAGAATCAGTGTAAGCAAAAGCTAATACAGGGCGCAGGATAGAATAATAATTAACTTGGTGAAGGCTGTCCAGCTTTATCACTATATATCCTTCTAAAAATTCCAAAACAACAAACCATCCTTTTCATCACCTTATTCCTTTTCTTATTTATTTTGTTTCTTCCCAAGAAACAAGAAGAATTCAGTAATAAGCAAAGAGAATGTACAGAAACCCAGGAGAGAAATAGGCAACTTAATCAGGAAAACGAAAGAAACAACAATGAGGACCATCTTGCACAAGATGCAGAAGGCATATAGAGGAGAAGCACAAATACAGCAGATACGTTGAAGTGCTTGATATGAATTGTTGCGTAAAGCTTACGCTTTTGGGATTAGTAGTGATCTAATGTGGTATCAAAGCTAAGGTAGGAGGAGGTTTTGGATTCAAGTCTCTTAGCTGTATTTGTTCCCTTGTTTGCATTTTGTCTCTCGATGTTTGCATCGTTGCATGTGAGGAGGGTGTTGAAAAGTTTGATATGCATGCATTTTTTGGCCCCTTTCCTGCTAGACTTTTAGGAGTAGTGGTGTTCTAACCCTCCCACGATAAAGGACAAACCCATAAAGCAAATCTGCCTCACACTTTTAAAATCTAGAGTGTTGGAGAGAGACCAGTCTACGTTTGGTACCAAATCTAGATCCTGGAAGGATCAAAAGCCTCTTTCATCAAATTGGGAAATGTCATCTTATATTTAACTAATCATGTGGAGATTATCACATCCCCCCAAACCCAATTCTGTATTACGACCTCTAGCTAAGGGTTGCCCTTCACAAGAGCACCGACTGCGTTTCTATAAGTCACCCCAAATCCAGCAGGCCCGGAGAAAATAATGTGATATGTAAATGGCCTTTATGATCTCTCCTATACCTCAAATGCTTGTTTTGCCCAGTTAACCTAATAACTTTGATATCAAATGAACTTCAAAAAACTGATGACTTAGTTTGAAAAAACCTGTTAAGAGACTTTTGGATTTTGAAGCTGCTCACAGTGCCTTGTAGCTCCTCAGAATCCCCTATGCGGCCACCATGTTGTCATTGATACTTTATCAGGTTGCATTCATTATCCTTAATGTCATTGGAATTCATGCCCATATCACACTACTTGACGGTCCAACTTAGAACCACAAAAAAAAAGGGGGGGTTTTGAAAGAATCACACATGCATGCATTTCAAATCACAGCAGTTTGGCACCAATCATATTAACAAGTGTTTTGTGTATATAGAGTGGCTCTATCCAACATGGATAGATTTACAACCCATATTAGCTCATTATAACTAACATTCTTGAATCCTGATTGATATCATTAAGGTTTTTGCAGACCACAACCCTGACTGCTGATTAGACATGCCCATAAACATTGAAATAGAAAACAAATTGCAATTACCCAATATCATTCTACACACTTATATTTATTTATTTCTTTTGGGGGGGACAAATACATTCTACACACATTTTTGGGAAATTGATTCCAAAAATTAGTCCTTACACCCATAACAATGCTGAACATATACAATGCCCTATTATCCTATCAAAGTTCCACGATTCCACGAAATTTGTGCAAAGAAACAGTGATTTTAAACAAAATGCAACAATCAAGAATGAAATCTAAAAAAAAAAAAAAAAAGGAGATAAGAGGATTGAGATAAAGGAAATGCACATTTGGGTTTCTTTGAATGCTTCTTTGCAGCAGCGGCAGATGTTTCAGAAGCTCCATCTGCGCCCCCCGGGTTCATCTTCGAAATATTTCTCTAGAGAGAGAGGGAAGGAGAATTTAGAAAGAGAAAGAAATAGATGGAAAAAAAAAAGAAGAATTTGAGGAAGAAATATATCAATCAATCACAAGATGAAATTTACATTTCCGATGAACTTTTCTTGGTTGTTGTTTCCTCTTCCTCATGCTATTCTTATTTTGTCTTCCTTTTCCGGTGGATTGTTTGTTTCATCAGAAAAATGAGTTGGTTGGAGGACCGCGGATCACGCGATTAAACCGAGGTCACATAGCTCACGAGGGAGCGGGAACAAAATTACCTGTCATTTCAAGGGATAAAGAATCAGTTTTAAGTGGGTCCTTCAACTTTCCCCAACTCATTTCACATAGGGCCCTGCATAATAAACTTTGGTTACTGGGAAAAGATCACGCACATTTTAATTAATTTGATTATGTCTAACTAAAAACATATTATTCATGTTAAAATTAACTCTAAGAGAACTGTTAAATTTTGAACATATGACGTTGGAGTTTATAACTCGTTACTATCTTCACCAAACTATTTCTTAAGGTTAATCGTACATGAGTTGTATACATGATGATATTGTCGGAGGGATTGTTTGTCTTTTTAAGCAAAAATATTAAAAAAGAGTTTTATTAATTATAGTTGCGGTTGTGGCTCAACTGTCGAGTTGGGTGTAAATAGACACTCCTATTAAAAATAAAATTTTATTACAAATAGTCACGGCTGTTCAACATAGTGACTGTCTGCCACGTCAGGTGAACTCACCTGTTACAGTTGCATCTCTTTTCAAAATGGCAAGCATTGGTTGTTGCTTTGTTTTCAACAAAATTTTATTATATTGGCTATTATTGGTTGTTAATAGCTGTATGGGTATGTGTGTGCATATTTGTTTAAAAGAGAGTGAGAGATTGTACAATACATAAATTTCATTTGAGAGACACATAGAGAATGGATGGAGATCGACAAGATTTTATTATGTTGGCTATTATTGGTTGTTAATAGCATGTGTGGGTGTGCGTGTATATTTGTTTATATAAGTACCTACAGGAGAGAGAGTTTGTACAATACAGAAATTTCATTTGAGAGAGAGAGAATGGATGGAGAATGTAGTGACTAAGCGCCAGTTTGGTTGGATTTTTTTGAAACTTTTTTTGCTTGATTTGTTTTTTTGTTGATAAGCAAAAAAGTTAGAATTTTGAAATTTTGTTATTTTTCTACTTATCTTATCTTGTTAAAAGTAAAAAAATTAAAAACATTTATCTTTTTTGTTTATAGACCAAAAAAGCAAAATAAAAAAAATTTGAAAAAAACTATTTTAAATGGACCCTTAATAAAAAAAGAGGCAGAAAAGAAATGTACTGCCAATAGTAGTGGAGGTAGAATTAACTTACACCACATGTAAAAGTAAAATTTTTATTTTGTTTCTATTCCTGCACATAATTTTGTAACAAACACATCCATAAAAGTAATCATTGGATTACAATTTCCTCTCATATGCAAGCACACAAAATTTAAGATAAACATAGGGTATTCCTAATTTGTTCTATGGTTAAATTCATGCATTTTCTAAGGGTATTTCTTATGTAACTTGATGCTTTTTTGAAAAATTGAGACGTTTTGGTAAAATTTTTTTAACAAAGTTGTTATATTTTGTGATAACTATTATAAAATTAAGTAATAACCATGACTAGTTTAAGTGGTAACTATAATCAATCTAAGTATTACTTAACTTCAAGAGATAGTACTTTAATCAATCTAAGTATTACTTACCTTCAAGAGATAGTACTTTCGAGATATCTTAGTTGTTCTCTTTTTTAAAAATAATTTAGTCTAAGTAGTAAATGGTAGCTACCTTTAAGATACAATACCTTTGAAGTATTGTAGCTGTTTCCTTTTTCAATGGTTTGAAAGCTCTCTATTCGATCATAATCCAGTTTAGGCAAAATTCCACCTACAACTTCCTTTTTGAGGAACTATCGTGGAAAAAATTGAAGTGCCTTCCTCACCAGTCACCACTTACACATCCCTTGGGAGAGACAATCGTATAATTATGAGATTTGGCACTAAACCGTGAGCGTTTGGAGACGGATGGCACATATAAACAAGAGTTGGCACCCACACTAAATCTGAGCTGATCTTGGATTCTTTATTGGGTATACACTACTTACCCCTATAATTTATATTTTATCACACTTTGATCCCGAGTTTTCAACTATGACAGCCATGTACATGAGGGAACAAAGTGAAATTTTTGTATAAAGTGTGAGGCGTTAAATGTAATGAACCTAAAATGTCAATTACGGTATTTGCCCTTAAAACAATTACACGTAAAAAAAAATTAGGGTTATTATAACTTACATCTTTGCACTTTATACCTAATTATCACTTCAGTTCATCATGAGCATTTTTCTTTAGATAGACAAATGATAGCTATAAAAAAGTTTGCATTGTAACTTGACCGTGACCATAATCGTAAGTATAGGAATTTGATTACAGAATTAAAGTGAGATTTAGTATAAAGTGCAATGGTCATAAATGTAAGATGCTTTGACATGAATTTCATTAAATGAATAAGTTTACTAATCATTCGAGACCTTTGTCGAAACAAGAAAGCTGCATTAGTGGTGTCAAAGAAGTGTTGAATTCCAAAATGACAAAAATTTTAAAATATGCAAATTATCCACTATTTGCATTGCACATGAACTTGCAACTTCACTGATTGTTGAAGCCTAATTTTTATGAAAAAATATTTTTTAAAAAAATTTCACTAAAATAATATATAATAGCATTTTTGTTACTAAGAGACATCATCATAGATATTTGGTTGTAAAATCATCAAGTGCTCTCATTCAGTTACGTTACTTTGTACATAAATTTTGTATAAATTTATTGATTGTATAGCATTTTTTTTGTCATTTATGTTGCTGGAGTGGGTCTAAAGAGCCTATGAGGCATGAATGCATTACTTATACAAAAAAATTAGAAAAAAAAAGGAAACAGAGAAAAAGATCAACCCAGATTAAAGTCTAAGCATAAGATGCCCAAAGGAGTCCAATCGGCCACATTCAGCCGATTTTTAGATGACTTGGCTTGGCCCAGCCAGTTTCAGACCATTTCTAAGAGGTTGTTTGGACAGTGGATTTTTAGTAGCTTATGGATTAAATTTATAATTTTTTAAAATTGTGTTTGGCTTCTGTTAAAAAAATAATTTTTTAGGCCTAGCTTAAATTTAAAAAAACCTTTAAAATAAGTAACTTTGTAAAACTAATTTAAGCTTATGGCTCATAAATTTTTTAAAAAGCAATCTAAACACTCCCTAAGTTGCTAGCATTGGAAAAAATGAAAAATCTACCCATATCTTGATGAGGTCACATTGGAGATGTGGATTAGTTGTCTAATGTATGAGATGGTGTCATTTTTATCATAAAGCCCTTTGAACATTACGTAGTCAAGGACGTATATATGATTTTTGTCTAGTAATTCTTGATTGGATAGATTTTTCTCCCAATTTTTTTTCTAATTTTGGAGGGGAAGGAAAGGGTTTGGATGGATAAAGTTAGTTAATTCTTGATTGGATAATTTTTTAAGGAGGAAAGAGAAATTGGGTGGAGGGGTTGTGAAGTGAGAGAGGGCTCACTTTTTAACCATTTTTCTTCTTCTCCAAAATTAGAAGAAAACGGAAGAAAAGTAAGGTGTTTAGTATTATTTTATTTTATATACCAATTATACTCATTGATTTATAAAAGAATTATTTCAGTACTAATCCATAGAGAGTTGTAATACAACTATTATAATGCTTATAAGAGTTGTATTAGGACTACGATATTGAAATATTATATACATTTATAGAAGTAGCACTCTCTTGCTATCTTTATCATTCTGTAATATGACTGGTCTACACTAGTAATAAGAATTTTAACAAAGCAATATAGTTGTATTAGGACTACACTGGTTATAAGAATTTTTTGTTTTTGGTGACTTTGGACGTTCTTTAGTTTTAGTTGTTTATTATTATCACTTTTATTATGCTATATATGGTTTTGGAGGGAACATATTATTGTTTACCGAACCAATCATTCACTTTCTTTATTGATTTTATTATTTCATCGAATCAAACCTCTTTTTTCTTTTTTTTAATAGAAAATCTCTCTCATTTTTTAGACAAATATCCTACTCTTGGTGGTTTGTGGACTCTTCCAAGTATGTAAAACATATACTATTTCTATTCACATATAATTTGGTACACACACACGACACATGCTAGTGACATAGTAGTAGCAGTTTGGTTGTTTTAACTCCTACGTTGGTCTCAATTGGCCAGAACTCATGATCTCTCTTGAGAGGTCAGGTGTTCGACTCTTACCAAGTGCAAGAAGTTTTTCCAAAACCTTCGGCCTAATAATTATTTGGTTTATGTGGGATGGATGACTATACAGACCCCAAGATTAGTTGAAGTGTGCGTAAGCTGACCCGAACACTTGGTTAGCCCAAAATACAAAAACTCTTACGTTGGTCATTTTAACTTCTACCTGTGAAGAAAGAAGGGGTATAATAGTAAAATTATATTATATTTCTCTCTTTACTTTTTTTAATTATTGTCAAACCAAAGATGAAGGAAAGTTCACTCCTCTTTTATCTCTTAATTAAGCAAACAAGATGAAGGATACTCCTCTTCCTCTCCCTTTCCCCTGTAACTAACTCTTTCCTTTCCCTTTAAACCTCTCAATCCAAAAGAAGTGTGAGTTTGTCCTAACTTAATTTCTAAATTTAATGGCAGCTAAGTTCTAGCTTTTAACAATTTAGAACCTGAAATTGAAATAAAATCCAGCAAAATTGTGATTCTAACCCCCAATATAAACAAATTTTAGTGAATTTTGACCATAATATGTTAAAAAACCACAACTTAACAGTAATTAAATGTAAAACAACAACTCATCAAATAAAACAAATACATAGTTATAGAAGATAGACAATATAATATCATACGAGTTTGAATTATGGAGACAGATTTGCATTTGAGGGGAAAAAAAGTCCGAAACAATACCACTAATTCGAGGAACAGAAAAACTATAAGACTAACTATACAAAATATGTCGTAAAAGATATATAAATATGCATATACCCTTTTTAAAGTTTGAAACCCTACATAAAAAATACGAGGTCTACTGCTCAAATTATGAACTAATATTTACAAAAATAAAAAAAAATAACCTTAAAAAGTTAAAAGACAAATGATCAAATCTGGATGTGTTAGTTCAATAATGAAAATTGAATGTTGAATGTCTAAAAATATTTTCATTTAATAGGTATTATTTTAAATGAATTTTCTTCAAAAAAAAAAATTCTTGAATAAGAAGTTTCTGAATTGTTTAGTTTGGTTAGGAATGAGGAGCTAATCAAAATGAATCCATCCGTGATAAACAAATTTTTTTAAATATTTTTTCTTAAATTATTAATTATTTAATACTTTCCCCCCTGAAGGTGTCTTAGGTAGAGACCACTGCTTCAGTCTTCTACAATATAGATAGAAAAGAATGTTGATCTCATAGTCTGATCCCAGCTAGGTATTTACATGCTTATTGTAGTATATGGATTTTTGTGTTGACATTCTGATGACTGATGAATTAGAAGCATGAGAAAATGAAGTGTTTTGCCAGGAATTCAAGCCTATTGTTGTCTTGGCTTAGCTGAAACACAGTACTGCTTGGTGCTTCTGTTGCATGTTATTCTACCTGGAAATGCTCACTCATGATACTTTTATGAAGCTGCAGAGCTTTTCTGTGGTCACTTTATTCAGCTATGCAGTCAATAGCATGGTGAATTTTAATATTTGTTTTCTTTCTCTTTTAGAGGAAGGTTGCTTTATTGTGATCAGGTCATCACAGGCTTATACGTATGAAACATGTAAAAAGCTTCTTGCATGTAAGTACGGGGTAAGACTGCAAATCTAACCAAGGGCAGAACTGTGTAGCCAAGCGGGTTGGCCCACCTCCCTCCAAGTTTTTGAAAATTCCTTTCCTAGGCCTCAAGTCCTCAAAATTTTGTTTTCTTATAGTGTTTTTTATTGAAAAAAATTAGCACTGTCCCCCTTCCCCCAAATGCAAATTTTTTCACCTATACTCTAAATTCAAGAATTTATACCTTAGCTCTCTCTTGTAAAAATTTCCAAGTTGGCTGCTATATATATATGCTGCGCAAACACTATAGTGGTGGGAGTGGGAGTCTCTTGCATTGAATTATTCTATTTCTTTTAATTATTATTACAATTTTAGGGACATTCAAGTGTATTTTCTCTAGTTAGAAATAACATTTATATAATATTTTTCATCGTGTAATATTTTATCGTGTCTCCTATGATGGGTTACGCACCACCCATCCTAAGAAGTTTTCCTTAGAGACACCCACGTGCTCATGGTCACACGTTGGGCTAATCCCACTCCTACGTCATTAGTTCTCCATAAAAACAAATATAGGCTAGCGTAACTTTTGTTTTTTACAAAAAAAAAAAACAACAAATATAAATATAGAGTGAGTAAGAAAAAGGGTTATAGTCATTGAATGTTTTTAAGGAGTAATTATAGTTTTACTTCCTTCTGGTTTGAGCCAAATTTAGATAACCTCCTTTAGTTTAAAAGTAAAAGTATGACCCTTTGTAGTTCGGACTTATCTGTAAAATAAATGAAAATTGTTAGATTTAACAAAAATTTTATCATACGGATGTTTTTGTCATTTTATCTCTTCAAATTAAAATATCAAAAAGATAATTTGGTAAAATAACAAAAAAAATTCTCGATAGACAAGCTTTTATTTTGGCATAAAAAGGTCAAATCACATGTTTGATGCTCTAATTTAGAGAGTTAAAATGAGAAAAATACTTGTATGATAGAATTTTCATTAAATCTAACGGTTTTTATCTATTTGTAGATAAGTTCAAGTCACATGGGGGTCATGTGTTCACCTTTAAATCACAAGGGAGTCATTTGATTTTAGCTCAAACCACAATAGACAAAATGTAATTACTCATTTTTTTAATACAAACGGACACTAAAATATGAGGTGAGCTGAATGCAGCCCAAAAGAGTCAAGCGAGATAGAGATTGTTATGGTCACAGACAATCAAGAATGTTACTTGGGTTGCCCCACTACCCTTTGCAAGCAAATAAAAAATAAAAAACTCAAGTTTGTATACAAACTTTTTGAAAAATTAAAAAAAATAAAGTATAAAACAACTCCAACAATATTTTAGTACAAGAAGTAATAATTTAAGGACACATAAGAATTTCGTAACATAAATGGCTCAGGTTAGGTGTGATAGGATGTTAACATGAAGAATTGAACTAAATTTATGAGTTTCACCATTTTAAGACCTAGAATGGAGTCGAATCTTGTCGAACTCGTGACAGACCCATAACGGTTAGATTAGTTCAATTCTTTTGTGTACTTTAGGTGGGGGTGTCAGTCCAAGACAATTTGAGGTATAAAACAAATAATTTTAAATAAGGTTTTTTTATGTTTTTGGTTTATAAATTAAGTTTTTTTTTTGATAAAATTAATTTTTTTTCTAAAATTTTTCAATATGCTAATTTTGGACCTTCTTCTAATGAGCATTTTTCAGTTGGAAGATATATATATATATATATATTTAATTAGTGTAATCAATTTCGAAATCACTTTTATAGGACATTTTTTCTCGTCTGTACTGAGACGTTTTTTGATGCTCTATTTGGTACTTAAATTTTTAGTAGAAAAAGTAAAGGTAAAAGAAAAAGTAAGAGAAAAGAGAACAAAATGAAATAGCATTTTTATTCTCTTTTCCCTCACGTTTTTCTTGTCCTTTATTTTTTTCATGGAAAGTTGGGATTCTAAATGGATCGTTAAGAAAAAATTTGTAAAAACCATATAGCGCTTTGATTATAGCATGTTAGGTTTAGAAAAAAAAAATTGAGGCCTTCAATTTATTATTGGTTAAAGTGGTATTTTTTCTCCTTTAAGTTTACTAGTGTAATTGATTTTATGTCTTCTTTTTCTAACAAACATTTTTTTCTCATCCAAAATGGGATTTTTTGTAAAAAGAGATGAAAAAATTACATAAAACTGATACTATAACCTATGGGAATTTTGAAAATTGAAAGTCTTCGAAAATTGAGGGCCTAACACCAGCGCTTTGCTCGCCTAGCCCTAGAGCCGGGCCTGGGTGTCACTATACTTGATTAAACTTGCTCCTCAACATGATTAGGTACCAACTCCTCAACATTATTAGATTTTACTTTCTCACATCTTCCGTTTGGTAGGGTTTTTGGGCTTGACTTAGTTTTAGCTTATAAGCAAAAAAATTAGTTCTTTTTTTTTTTTTTTTTTTTTACTTTTTTGCTTATCTTTAGTTTAAAAAAGTAAAAAAAAAAATTAACTTTTTGGTTTATAAGTCAAAAAACTAAATGAAAAAACTTGAAATAAGCTCTACCAAATGAAGGTTTTTGACATTTTCAAAGCACAGAATCTGGTGTGAATAGCATTATCTACATTCCCAATTAAAGTGTATATTTATGTTAAGTTAGGAACCTGATTCAACCAATTTTTATACAGATTCATGTCATTCCACAACCATAGAAGAAAGCTCTAGCTTGTTTTGAACTTGTGATGGCATTTGGAAGAATTCTTTTTTGCAAGAAAGGAACCAAACAACAAACGTAAATCGGAGAAAAATGGCTAAGCAGAAACTAATGCCCCCGATGTTTGAATCTTAAATTTGTTAAGGAAAAAGAAAATATAATTACGTTTAAGAAGACGTTCTTTTTTCTTGGGTAATCAAAATATCTATCATTTTTCTTCTTATTTTATTAACCAACCAAAAATAAATAAATAAATCTAACTTGTTTAACCTAATTTTCATTTCCTACCTTTTCTCTTTCCCTTTTTGTGCATACATACCAAGAAATTCTTCTTAAGAGAGAAAACTCATTTTCGAAATGGAAATGAAACTCTCATGAAATTTAAGGAAAACTTATAAGAGACGTTTAAGAAGTTATCGTATAATTTAAATGAACTGGTCAAAACCTCTTTAAAAAAATATTTTCAAAACTCTCTAAAAATGCATTTCTCATAATATTGAGTATCTTAATGCTCTTAAATCTTATTTTAAACCTTAGTATATAATTGTCTAATAAGCTTCTATAGATATAAAGCATTAGTGTTTAATTGATCATAAAAGTCTTTTAATACTTTATTTTACTATTTTTAATGTTCTCAATCGATTTTCTTATAAATATCATATTTACTTTTATATCATCTACTACTTTTCATTTCTCATAATATTTTTAGGCCATGTTTTACGTTCTAATTTTTCATATTAGGCAACTATAGTTTTGTCTAAAAGTACACATGGGGTGGGCTTGTATTCTGTACTAAGGGTTGTATGTTGGACCGAAGCAGCTTGGCCCGGCGTTAGATTTATTGCTGGGCCTATGCTCAACTCCAACAACCGGGATTAAGATTCAAATAAATACATTTTACAGAAAATACAGAAGTTGTTATAGTAGCTTAGTGGCATAAGTCTTTATTTATATTGAGAGTGTGTACGACACAATTCTTACAATGAATTCAAGAGGTTAAGTATTTTAAGTATATACAAAAATTTAATTACATTATTACACATATTATATGTTCAAATAAAACTCGAGCCCAGCTTACAAATATTAATCCCAAAATCACCCCAAAAAGATAACTGGGCCTAAAAACTAGGGCTGGTCAGAGCAACAAAACTTAGCTCCAAATCAAGGCGAAGTAAAAAATGGGCCTATATTTCAATGCAATATCTTAAAAAAACGGGGCCACGTTGGATTTCTTTTTTACGGACCATCGGACCAGGCTGGATGGGCTTTGTGTGACTCGGCTAGTGCGCACCCCTAACTTTGTTGGATGAAAAACAAATGTTGTGCCAAAATATTACACAGTAATTTTTAACCAGCTGTCGGTAAAAGTCATCCATTTACTTATATATCTAAATCTAATCCCTTTAACTAAATCTTCATTTTGTCTTTTAGCCAGCCAAAGTATAAATAAAAGGAACAAATACAAAAACTACTGACCATGCCAGAGTTTGCCTTTGTGGCCTTTCTGACCCTGTAGCACTGCAGATACATCTATCTACAAGCCACATAAACGAAAAAAAGGACAATTACAGTGGCCTTATGAGGTTTATTAAAATGTAAGATAGTACTCTTACATTCTGAAAATTATATGAAACTTTTTACTCATGTTAAGGTGTTGGCCAATTAACAAAAATTGAAGTCGTAATACTTTGAATAATTTGTATTTTCTTATCTACCCTTGCTAATATAATTAACAAAAAATAAAGTTATTTGATTATATAATTAACCCTAAATGAAAATCTTCTCCCTTGCCTTTGTCCGCCCTCAAAATGTCAGTGCACCAACCAAGGTCACCATGTCAACCCACCTCAGTCACTATCGTTGTTGTTGCCGTTGTCATTGCCGCTGCTACCTCCTCCCTTATTCTCTTTTCGTCCTCCTTTTTCTCTCTCAACCCAACACTTCCTTCCCTCATCTTCCTCCACCGCATGGTCCATACATACCAAGTCCCCTTTTACCATCGCAGCCATACCTCCCCCCCACTCCCCCACCCACACACACCCCACCACTAAGGGCGCCCTTTACAACCCCACTGCCCCAATCTAACCAAACCCATAAAAAGCATGCACCAGCCTTCACCACCACCTATCTCAACCCCGATTCCCAACGTTTTACTTCCACTGATCAACACTGCCTTGCTTCCATGGCCCATAAAAACTGCCGTCACCCTAACCCACTGCCTTGCTACTTCTAACCGACTGCCTGCCCTACCCTCAGGGGCGGAGCAAGTAATTAGTTCGGGTGGTGCCAAAAGGTTTTTTTTTTTTTTTTTTTCTATAAGGTGTTAAAGGTTTTACCGACTACTCCCTCAAACTATACAGGTTTATATGAATCATGTAAACTTTATGTGTTACATAAATTATAGTTGTTATAAAGAGGCGTAAGAAAGAATCAAATGTGAAACCTTATATTTAACATGAGGACAAGTTGACAATTGGCCATTCTACATGGTTTGGCCGTTTGGGGGTGTCAAAACTTGAAACACAAATTTTTAATTATTGATACAAAAATTATAATTTAAATATTCTTTGCACATATTTTAAATTGAAGAAAAAGAAAGTTTTCTACATACAAAATATTTAGGCTTAGCGAAATAGGTTTTATTAATGGTTTTGGTTTTTTTTTTTTTTTGTGTATTTGATGAGTAAGCTTACTTATTGAATGGATGTACATTAAAAGCCTACAAACTATTGATTTTTTATTTTTTTTTGGATGTGCCCATTAGAAGCCGCCGTAATCTTTTGAATTTAATGGGTTAGGAATTTGGATGTACAAGAAAAAAAATAAATAAATAAATAAGCCCATAGTCCACTATATAAAAAATTTAATATTATATTAGGTTATTCTTTACTTTTAAACTATGGGAATCCTATTTTTTTTTTTCTGAATTTATATATGCATAATACGTAGAGAAGGATTATACAAAAATTAAAATACTAATAAAGCCGAATTTTGTTAAATCAACTATGTATAATAGGGGTATTAAACAAAAACATGGCACCCCCACCACCCACAAGGATAGTTCTGCCAGTGCCTACCCTTACTAGCCTACTGCCATTGCTCTAACTCCACAACCCCATCAACCCTCCCCTAACCTCAGTCGCCGCCATCGTAAGCCCGCCATCCAACTACATCCCCTTTTTTTTTTTTCTGGTTTCTTCCTATGTGCAAACATTTTGCCCAAATTTCTTTAACACCACTCACACACCCAAATCAATTAACGGTAAACACAAATGCACACACCCACAACAAAGCACAACATGCTATTCTTGGTCTAAGCCATACCTATTTGCGAAGGAAGAGCCATGTAGGATTGCTGGGCATTTCCAAGAAATCTGATTTTTTTTTATAGGAATGAAAATTTGAGTGGTGTGACAGATGAAATTGGTGACATGTCACAATCCCTAGGGTGTGCTAGGAGAGAGATGAGAAATTGAAAGGAGAGGTGGTGGCGGCCTATGTCAATTATGGACAGTGGAGGTAGGGGTAGTGCTGGAGAGAAACAAAAAAAGATTAAAAAAAGAGAATGTGGTGGTGGCTTTTAGCAGTGGATGGTGGAGGTGAGTGCTTTTGCCTTTTTAACTGTTAGCGGATAGGGGAGAGAGGAGAGACAAAACATTATTTTTGGCTTGTTGACCCAAAAAATTGATTTTATAGTATTCAAATTATGTCAAAATAATTAGGATAAAAATGTAATTGAAGAATCAAAGTTAACATTGAGGTCAATGTAATTTAGACAAAAAGAGAGGCATTGTCATACATTTCAATAAATGTCAAGGGAGATAAGGAGTAGTAAAATTTCCAAGTGACGTGGCAAGTCTTCAAGCTAAGCCGTCACATATCACAGAACGCACGGCTGCGATCGCACTATAAGCGTCTGCCAAAGCAATCAAAATGAACGACCAAAACAGAAACCAAAAAAAATCTAAAACAACAGCCCACCAATGTATAGTAGTCGTCGGAGTTAGACTACTCACCAGTCGCAAGACTCGCAACACGAAGTCAGTGCGTTTCTCTGCAGGAGAAAGACTCATTCGGGCACACATAGGTATCTATATATGTATGGATATGTTACTATATTGTCGATCATCTGAAGTCTCAGATTTCTCTCACTTTCTTTCACTTTCCGTCACTTTATAGTTCTTCAATTAGTGTTTTTTAATGGTGAATTTGTAGATCTGTGAACAGGAATGGTGTTTGTGGTTGTTGCGGTTTGGTTGGGGAATTGAGTGTAAGTCGTGGGTTTTTGGTGTCGCAGATCTGTGATTTTTTGGGGGTTCTGCCAAGTGGAGGTAAATGCAGACGAGGTATATGGAGAGGACGAACTCTATGAGTAGAGGGAAGCGGAGTTTGGAGAGCGAAGATGATCAACCTGAGCGGAAGCGGCCGGCTTTAGCTAGGTAAATCTGGGTTTGTTCGGTGGATTCTGTTGATTGGGTATTGGTTGTCAATTTTGCTGGTTGATGAGTTGTGAAGTAAAAACTGTACTTCTTTTACTTGTATGGTGACTATTCTTATACTTTGTGGTATAAATTTTCACCATGTAGCTTTAGTGGACTATAATTATGATTCTGTGATATGCCTAACGATGTTGACTGGTTCTTTCTAATTGCAATCTCAAATCGATTTTCTCCCTGCTTTTGCAATTCACTTTGGTTGTTGGTACTGGTGATGTAATTTAGTATATTGTTTCCACATGATTTCTCATTGTTGCTGTTAAGTTGTTTGCACTCTGTTCACCCGCATTTTGGGCCTTGGATTTTTGAAATAGGTCCCAATTCCAAACGTTGGGAGTTTGGCTGCATTAGTTATATAGTGTATTTTGGACTGGATTTAAACTCTGGGACCCTAATTCCTCAAAGAAGATCCCCACAAAAAAGACAAATTGTGGAATTCTTTAGTGTTTTGTATCTGATTTCCACTATTTCCGCATTTTTCTTGCTGCTTCTTCATCTCCTCCAAAGAAGCTGTTTGAGAATGAGAGGCAAAGTTATGCCTTGTTTATGGAGGGTTGTTGGCTGTACATTGAAACCTTAAGGTCGTGTTTGGTTACGGGTTACATTTCCGAAAAGTGTTTCCTGTTCTCAAAAACAGAAAAAAAAAAAAAAATGAAAACAGATCTAGAAACTTGGTTGGTAATTATTTCCAAACACTGTTTTTGGGAAGTTTTGTGAAAATACACTGGTTTTGGGAAACAGGAAAATATTTTCTGAATTTTCGCGAAACGTTTTCATATGAAAACGATAACAATATCAAAATGATGTGGTTTTCAGAATTCCCATTGTTTTTGTTTCTAAAAACGTGAAAAAATAAAACAAAAATGAAAATTTTGAAAATGATACCAAACAGACTTTAAGCTTCCATTACTTCCCCAAATTGGGTGTTCTTTATCCCAGTTTTTGAAACCCCATTTAATTGTATTTGTTAATTGTACATGGGACCTAAGTTTTGGGTTTCACTTTTACCATAGTCAGTACCCCGAATTTCACAAATGGAAACCTAATCTAGGGGTCTAGTTTGTGTACCTGGAAAGCATCTCTACAAATTGAGTTTACCACTTACAATGCATAAAACCCTTATATCATCCATAAAATACTTTATTTTACTTTGGAAAAATTATTTTACCATCAACGTAAAAATTATTATAAGAAATATGATTATCTAGCCGTGCCTAGTGTCTTTGAAAATAGGAATTAGAAAAATCACGGTGCCTAGGCACATACGTGCACTCTACACCTATTCTCAAGTCCAGGTAAATGGGATCATATGATCTACTACAATCTCTGTATTAACTGTTACAAATTTCTTGTTTTAAACATCATTATTAAATTAAAATACGAAAATGGAAACTGCAGTTGTAGAAGATCAAATTTCTTGTTTTGGTTGGGGCTATAATTGAATCCCATGTTCTAATAGAGCATTGTGCTGGGCTTATGGCAATAGTAATAGATTATCTAAATAATTTTTCTCAACATTGAGAAGTTGTGACTTTTATGACATTGACATGAAAACTAGTGGTGTTCTTATATCTTTTTCTTTATTATTGATAGTTCTAGTGGTAGTCTTATATTTGAATACTATAAATCTACGATTAGCTAATTGCTGCGACTAAAAGAATGCAAACCCAAGTGCAGGTTGTTGCGAAGTAATATATGTCGGGAGTTCGAGTTTGAACCACATGGAATGGAAAAATTGAACCAAGAAAATTAAAGAAAAAGTGAAAAGAATTTTGAAAATCACTGTGGGAATATTGTAGAAGAAAATAATGGTGATTTGGTTTGAAAATGATTTATTAAAGCGCTTCAACATCAGGAGTACGACAACTAACTAGTATTGAAGGATCCACTCAATTGATCTTTTGTTACTCAGTTGAAAAGCCAACGACAGTGTTCTTCAACCAGAATATATAGCTTTAAAAACTAAGAAACTATTTTCAAAAGATAAATTCTCCAATTGGTTGATCAAGAACTCAAACACTAGTTATTTAACTTGCAGGGAATCTAAATCATCCATTGTACCAAGAAGAGCTTGTTGACAATAAATCAAAAGAGAATCTTAAGCATTCAGTGTATCAAGAGAACCTTGTTGACAATAAATCAAGAGGTTATACAGAGCAAAAACTTTTCTAGTGAAAGAATAAGACATAGAAACCATTCATCGATCAATTGAATAAAAGAATTACAATATAGTTATGCTTTCATCCCTAGCCTTAGAAAGACTCTTAGCAAAACATAAAAACTCTAGCATGAAGAAAACAGATGAAGAGAAGAATGAAAGATATTGATATTTCATGCCCCCTCTCTCCTATATATATATATCCTAACAATCAAAGAGTCCAGAAGAGAAAGGAAACCCAGTACAAATAGGAAAGAAAAATCGCTAAATTCATGGTTTCTATATTTTCGTCAACTTGGAACTCACTTTTCACCATGATAGAATTTGATTCACAAAATATTCGTGAAATACAAGGTTGAAGAGCTTCATGTCTTCTTTCCAACGTTCTTAAGAATCGCCTTAATCTGGTGTCGGAGTGAAAGACATGGCCAAAATACCAAAACTGTGTCAAATCTTTATCTCCAGCTTTTTCTCCCGCTTTGTAGCTTTTTGAAAGGAGAAGGACACCTGTATATGGTTGCCGGCACTTCTACGTAATATGAAACATGTTAATCTCCGAAGTTGCTCTCTGAAGTAGGTGTCAACGCCTGCTACATAGGTGTCAACACTTTTGTCTGTTCAATTTTTTTTTGAGCACACTGCTTCTAGGTGTAGACACTTTTGTCTTTCAATAAATTTTCTGAGCATATTGTCTCTAGCTGTCAATACCCTAGAATAGTTGTCGACACTTTTTGTTACAACTTTAGAATTTCTTCCCTTTGGCTCTAGAACTCATACTAGTAAAGGACTCAACTTTCTTCATACCTTCCTCCTTTGTGTCTCCTATCAGAGTAAACACATGTAATGAGTCTTTTGCATAAAAACACCATTTCAATCATGAAAACTTATATTAAGCCATGGTAATTCATGTGTAAGTATGAGAATAAATGCTAAGAGACATGCGGTAATGCTTATTAAAATGCATATAATAATGCAATTTTAAGCAATTATTACTAATAAATGGCGAGATTTTACGAAATTTGTTGGCTTAATGAATAGTTTTAAACTTGAAACTGTTTACGCAGAAATGGTTGACATTGTGTCTGGTTTTTTTTTGGTTGGATGAGGTGGGAGGGGCGTTTGATATGAACAAATAACCTATGAATGATTTAAGATCACTTTGTTATTTGTATTTGCCAAGACTTCAAAACTGATAATCTTGAAAATTTTATATTACTTATAATATTTTTGGTTATTTAATAGTTCCAGTTGATGCGTCAGTTGTTGAAAGAATGCTAGTCAATATTCTCCATGCTGTAGCATAGGACCACATCTTTAAGTTTTTATTTTAATAATTATTTGAAAGATCCCATTTTTGGATTTTTATGCCTATTAAACTTGATTCATTTATATAATTGACAAGTTTAGAAATGTAAAATTGGTTAACCTTTTGTGGTATGTGTGACTATGTTAATTTTGACTTGCTAGAGGGTTTGAATGGATGTTTCTTACTTACTTTTTGGTTCTTCTTCTCATTATTACAAGTTTCCTTGTGCATGAGTCCACACGTAATGAAATCCTCCTGAACTGCGTCTCTTTCTACTGCCAATCCATGGATTAGCTGATAGGATCCAATCCATCTCTAATCCTTGTGCTACTGCAAAATTGGTTGTGGTTCTGAGGTGTGGCTTAATAATTTTGGAAGTGTATAACAGAGAAACGAACTTTGATTGTTCAATATGGATTTCATTCTTAACGATAATTATTTAACAAATTAACTCATCCAAGTTCAAAATCTTCTTATACTAAATGATTTATTTTGTGGCATGTACACTTGTAATTTAGCTATCCTAACAAAACACAGTTGTAAAACATGGCTGAGCTATCAAGAGGAGCTTCCCCCTTAGTTATATAGGACTTAACATTCTTATGCTTATTGCTACCGCTTTTCTTTTGCTTTAGCTCAAGTTATTTTTGCTTCATTTGGTAGGAGGGATGGGAAAGGTTACCATAGGGAAATGAAGCTGCCTTTTATCTGTTAGGTTGAGTACGAAGGATAGTGATGCAGCTTAACTTTACCATTATACCCTTACCTACTCATGTAAATTATGTAGGATTGTTAGAAGACTAGAAGCCAACATTTTAACATTTAGATATCAAACTCATAGCACCAAAAAAGTAGGTTTTGAAGGCTGATTGTTTATTGGCTTTGATGGTTGAAAGGTGGGCAATAATATAGGGTTTTAGAGTTTGAAATGGTTGACAATGGGCCAGGGTTTTGGAGATCTAATCAACCGAGGAACAACAACATTTATAGGATTGTTTGGTAGTCCTGAACAGTACCAGTGAACAGTTACAGAGACTGCTATGTGTTTTTTGGCCACTAGGATTAGTAATTGCAGTACTGGGTTTTTGGAGTATGATCTTTACGGTTGGAAAAGGCGTGAAAGGGATTTGGTTCTGCAGTTTAATGTAAATGTTCAGAAACTTAAAAGAAGAAGGAGAAGAAGAAGAAGAAAACCTAAGAAGCGTGGACACGGACACGAGTGTCGGACACGATACGTTTCGGACACACTGACACGTCAATTTTAAAAAAATGTAGGACACGACACGGTAGGGACACGGCAAAAGAAAATATTTTTATATTTTTTTTTATATGTCATATAAATTTTTACGAAAGAAGTGAAAAACTATACAAGATAACACCAATTAAAATAAAAAAATAACACATTGCACTACTTAATTGGCAACAAATCATTCACAATTAGTTGATTACATTCATAAAAAATGATAAAGTAAACAAACGCATTAACAACAAAAAAATTGTTCCATCAATACATAATATTATGAAGTTATAAACTACTGAAAACATTAAAATGTCTTTAAACTTCATTTACTATCTATCATCATATAATACAAAATCCATAAAGAACACATAAAACAAATTAATCACAAATATTAGCAGTATACTTCTTCTTCTTCTTCTATCAAACAATTAGTTTTAAAGTTTATAGTTGAACTCTCGTCGTGTCCCTAAAGTGTCCAAAATGGGACACGCGTGTCCAAGCCGTGTCCGTAGAGTGTCCAATGCAAAAATAAATAAATAAAAAATCAGACACGTAAAATGAAGTGTCCGACACGTGTCCGCGAGTGTCCCACGCGTGTCGGTGTTCGACACGTGTCCGACACGGGTACGGCTCCTCCCATGGAGTGTCCGTGCTTCTTGGAAGAAAACTCTAGTTATAACACCTAGATATCATGGGCATCACTCCTATATTATGTTTAGTACAATAGATGGAAAGTAGGGGGGAAGCTAAAGGAGAAAGTAAGGGAAGAGGAGAATATAGAGAATGGATTGTGGGATCTTTGTGAGGTGTTTGGTTGAGTGAAAAGGGTTGAAGGACAGGTATAAGTTGTTTATTGTTTTATAATTTTACCCGTATTATTTAAAAAGAAACTTGGCATTGAAGGACAATAAAAGTAATTTCACCTTTTAAAAAGAGAGGAAGTCTTTTCCTCACTCTCGAGTCTCGTCTGCCCACAGAGAGTTAGATGTGTCCCCTCAACTTTTTCAATGGATTGGTTTCACTTATCCCACTGTTGTGCATGCATTCTATCCAATGTTCTTGGTTACTCGTTCGTTGGGTTTACTTTTACATCTGAATGAGAAAGTTTATCAGGAAACTTGCTTCTTGTTGTGATGTAGGCAGCTTTAGGAAACTAGGGCCTAAGACTTGCCTACAATAAGGATTGTGCTAGGTTTGGTTATGGGAAGCTTCTAGGGTTGGGGTCCCCCAAGGGAAAAGAAAGAGTTTAGGGTTTGGAGAAGGATAGGAATTGAATTTAGCTTGATTTTTGAAGAGGCAGGTTGCAGGATTTCTAAAATAGTCTCAGGAATTCTCTGGACAACCATGGTTTTAGGGTTTTTGGTGTTAATTTGAAGGCCTAAAGATAGGGAATGGGTAAGGGTTGATTGGAAACCAATAGGTTATGTTTTGTGGCTGGAAAAAGGGACTTCTCTAGAGTTGTGAATAGTTACCCGAGAATAGTAAGTTTTTAAAATAGGAGGAGGAGGAGGAGGAGGAGGAGGAGAGGAAGACTCTAGGAATCTCTCCTAGACTTTTCTAGTAATTACCCCCTAAGGTAAGGTTTCGCAAAGCATCACACAAAGTCACAAAAACTGCACACAAGTTCTCAAAATTTGGATTCCATAGAATAGAATAATTAAATAGATTTTAACAGGCTGTTGGCGCTCCCATCTTATTAGGAATAGGATGTAAAGTCTAGGAAAGTTCAATTTTGACCACAATTGTGATAACCAAGAGCCAAAGAGACCTCTTAGATAGGGTGAGGTGGGTTTGCGGACCAAAAAATCTCGAGCAGGGGTGAGGTGGTTGCCATGAGTTGAGTCTCACGAGTGGAATCCCACATCGGTGAAGTTGAAGTAAAGTGCCATATATTTTGACACTTGTCATTTAGGATAAAGGGGAACGAGCGAGCCACTACAATTAACATGTCTCCTTAACGGAACAAAAAAAGTCATCGAGGGGCCAAGCTTGAGCTTTGATTGAGAAAATCAAAGATGGGGGACTGGCCCAAGCTATAAACCAAGGACTTTGATAGACAAAGTACTCACTCAGACATAAAAAAGAGGGCTTCTCCACTTTCCACTTGGTGCAACATGTTTTAATGTCGCGAGCGTTAAGGTCAAGGCCCAAAGCATAAAATATTGTGCCATGTGGACCTGGGCCGTGGCAACAAGAATATTCTTCATCTAATAAGAATCCATGTAAGACCCAAATAATAATGTTTGACCTGTAATATGGTCCATGGGCGACTCCTATAGCCCATGTTGAACAATTTGCAAAATTATCAAAATACCCGACTACTCAAATATGATAAAAAGCAAGACCTAAATTGGGCCATAAACATAATTACATAAAGCCCAAAAGGTGCTCCCTGTGAAACTCCTGATTTGCCCCTTTTTTTCTTTCCATGCTCCGCATCATGTGGGCAGGAGGAAAATGTATATGGTTTTGTGTACCCATATTAGATCATCCTTTGGAGTTAACTATTTATGTAAATTTACTCTCTTGTTGAGCATGTTATTTTACAACTTGAGTCTCTAATCTCCATTTGAATTTTTAGTTGTTCATCATCCTTTTGTTCCACTTATAGTCAGTGAGGGAAGAAAGAGAAGTTTTCTAAAAAGTTGATGTTTAATGCAGTGTAATTGTGGAAGCTCTGAAGTTGGATAGTTTGCAGAAGCTTTGCTCGTCCTTGGAACCTATCCTTCGCAGAGTCGTAAGATCTATGATTACATGCTTTTGCATTTAACTATCTGCCTGTTTCTAAATAAGTTATGTTGCCAACCTTTTCTTATGGTTGTTTTGATTGATTAACATAGAGGAAGACCTGATCTGCTATTAGTTTTATGCGTTTGTCTATGTGTTTGTGATACCTTTTATTTTGAATATCAGCCAAATAATTCCTTTTGAAAAAATGTTACTTCATCTGGTTGTGATATTTCAAATTTCAGCTGGATTAACTCTTCTTGATGCTTGAGAGTTACCCTCATTCTCATCATTGTTCTACATGATTTACATTTTACAGTTTTGCTCCTTTAGTTGAATGCATTGACCCCGACTAAAATTTATAGCCTAAATTTTGATAACGTTGTGAATTAATAACCTCTGTGCTGGTATTTCTTATTTGAAGCTATAATTGCTACTTGGTTACAAAACTTAATACGTCTCTTGTTCTTCTTAATTCCATATTTTATGACGTCCTTTTTATTTGTTATGTATATGAATGTAAAATTTATAAATCACCAAAAACAAGATGAAAACAACTAAATAAGGTCACAATTATAATACAATAACTAACAAGTTAAGGATTTGAAGAATTGGATTTGGGTGTTTTATGTTTTGGTGTTTTAAAGTTTTGAAATTTATAAATTTGACTCTATTTAATACTCTAATAATAACATTTCAACCTCGCCGTGTTTCAAAACGTGTCCACGATGTGTCCGAGAAGTGTCCACTAAAAAAAATATCAACAAAAATATTGGACACGCCAATTGGTTTGTCCGACACGTGTCCTGGCGTGTCCGAGGAGTATGTGTGTTCGTCATGTGTCCGACATGGATATGGCACTCTAAACGGTGTGTCCGTGCTTCCTAGGTATTCAATAAACTTTTACTTGTCAAAATACAGAAAAAATAATTGTATGCCTAGTCCCAATGAAAGAATTGAAATATGCGTGTTGAGTATTTATGCAAATGACTTTAGACATCTTATGAAGATGTAGGATTAGGCTTTTCAAGGGATGGTCCCAACATCTGTTGCTACTAATACTGATTCAGATGTGGTTTCATCTCATATTCTCTTTCTGTTCCTTCTTCATTCCCCTTCATTATTCCCCCCCTCTCCCCCCTTCTAGCTATTATTTTAATATTCTTATGCTCCCATCATGACAACTGGAAGGTTTACTACAAGGTAACATGTTTTTTGCTTTATTTGTTACAATCCTAAACAGACAGTGGAGTTTGGAGCACAGAATCTTCAATGGAGAATGTTACATGAGATAGAGTTTGTTATTTGAGGATAAGAGCTTAGAGATAATTAGAGAAACCTCGATGGCAAATGTTATATAAGGTTGTTATTTTAGTACAAGGGGTTCAAGGTAATTAGCAAACCCTTGTATATTCTTTTGCTGAAAAAGCACATGACTGGCTATGGAAAACTTTTAATGTGTGAATAACTATCTATATATAGAGGATATTTATTCATAGGATTATACTGAAGTATGTGTGGACACACTTAGTAATTCCTAATCAACATGAATTCTACACTGTTTAGCTAGGTACTCAACTCAACTAAGCCTTTTCCCAAATACTTGGGATTGGCTTCATCGATCCTGTCTTGCTATTCCACTCTATCAAGGACCATAATCCTAATTAAACTGCAATATCACTGTTTTTAGCCAGATCAGAAACGAAAATATCCAGGATTAGAAGAAATCAGCTTTGAACCCTTTTTGGAATCCTAAGATGCTGCTTATTAGCTATTGGTTTTGTAGTGTTGTATGACGAACATTTCTTTGTGTTTTCTTTTTTCTTTTTGTTGGGAATAATGCTTGCATTGAAGAGGGAACATTTAAGTAGACGATATATACAAAATTATACAAGTGCGTGCAAAAAGTGGAATGTGTCCTTTTTATGTAATGGTTTGCTGTGGTTTGCTTCCCCTATGCGGTTAGTAGAAAGTACGAAAGTGAAATCAAGGTCTTGTGATTGTCAAGTTGAGATGATAGAAGGTACAAGATCGGTGGTGCTGGAGCTGCTGCAATTGCTTAAGCAGGAATTGCTGTTGGAATTGAATATACGTCATTATCAGCTTCCTGTACATCACTTTTGGGAGGCTATCTATAAGAATTTTACCAAACTGGTTTGTTAATGTCCACCAGTCAATCTAGTAGAATGGAACCTACATCCACCATTCAACTTAGATTTCAGTACTTCAAGTCTAGGTTGACCAGATCCATGTTCGTCTTTTAACTCAATACTGACCAGATACAAGTTTTGTTCAAGCCGTCTATCTTATCAATCAACTCAGCTGAACTATAGTTTTGGGTTACAAGACATTGTGTTACTTGAAGTCTTGAACTTTATTGGCAATATTTTTCAATATATTTGTGGAAAAACATTATTTCTTTCTGTTTCCTTTGAGTGCATTTCAGGCAAGATTCTTTTTGTGAGACACCTTAACAGAAACAATTTTTTTCATCTACATGTATTTCTGGACATGCAATATCATGTTGGCCCTTTTTTTGGCCTTTTCCACTGTCAATACTGTTCATTTATTTTGAGCACTGTGCATCAATTTTTTATTTTTTGTTGTTTCTCATACAATTGGTGCTAAACAGGTTAGTGAAGAAGTGGAACGTGCTCTGGCAAAGTTAGGCCCTACTAGACTTAATGGAAGGTCTGTGATATCTTTGATTATTTTGTAGATTCTGTAAACTACAGATAATTTATTTCTCAACTATATGGGTATTCTGCTATTATTAACGCTTTTATGTCCTTTTTGACATAATTTTGCTTAAAATGCTAGTTGCAGTAGGATCACTAACAAGGGTTTTCGGAGTGAAGATTTGTGAAATATATTTTTTTATTATAATTACTTAGGCGTCATCACCTAATAACTTAGGCAGCCTATGTTGGTTTAGACTTTGGACTTGCGAACTTTTACCCACGGACGGAAGAAAACTCCATAACAACCATCATTATAGGTGCGTGCGAGGTCACGTTGTAGATGGTATCCGGAGCTTTGCCCCCTTTGAAGGCACTTTTCTTTTTTTTTTTCATTGTCAAAAAAAAAAAAAAAAAGCGCACACTGACCTTTACAACTCAACCGTGCTATCACCCAATCCGTCAGCTTTTATTTAGTGTACATGAATACTTCATCTTGCAATTACTTCCAATGCAGAGGCAGCTTGAGGTTAACTCAAAGGCCAACAATAATCCATTATAAGTTTCTATACTACAAAGGAAAATGAGAAAAATTAGTTCTATGTTCTTGTACCAGATAGCAACTTTGGTTGATGGATTGCCATGTTGCCAACTTATTAAATTGCTAGCTCAATTATTTGTTGCTTAGCAGTAGCTTGTGAGGATCAATGATGTTACCTATATCACAACTGACTTCTGTTTGAATGACAACTGGGAAGACATGGGGTTATCTTCTGTGATTGCATAGATGACTACTGATTTCCTCTATAGTTGGAGATGCAATTGGACGCCAAATATGCTTTTTAGTGTAGGCTTATGATCACAGGTTCCCTGTCAGCAATGTCTTACTGATTTTGTGGTAATGGTGAACTTGTAATTACGTTATATCTAGTTCATGTAATAGTCCCTTTATTATGTAGTGGTGGATCTTTGTTGAGTTGTGTGGCCATTGGGAGGTTACTGGGTCACAGCTGATTCTGAAGCCTTTATCTCTTCTGTTTTAAAGTTTTCCAGCATCCATGGACCTCAAGAAACACAAGTATCAAAATGGCCACTACTGTAGACTGTTATGATTATATCCTGTTGATGCTTTCTAAATTGGTCATCCTTGCACTGATGTAAACTCTGTGTTGCCTGTGTTTCTTATTTCTCCGTTCTTAACACTTGAGATTCCAGGTCTTCTCCTAAACGAATTGAAGGGCCAGATGGACGAAACTTGCAGCTGCACTTTAGGTCCAGGTTGTCTCTCCCCCTCTTCACGGGAGGAAAAGTAGAAGGGGAACAGGGTGCTGCAATCCATATTGTTCTACTTGATGCGAATACAGGTCATGTTTTAACATCTGGACCTGAATCTTCTGTAAAGCTTGACATTGTTGTGCTGGAAGGTGATTTCAACAATGAAGATGACGAGGGCTGGACCCAAGAAGAATTTGAAAGCCATGTTGTGAAAGAGCGTGAAGGAAAGAGACCACTTTTGACTGGCGATTTGCAGGTGACCCTTAAAGAAGGTGTAGGAACACTTGGGGAGCTTACATTTACAGATAACTCAAGTTGGATAAGGAGCAGGAAGTTCAGGTTGGGCCTGAAGGTTGCCTCAGGTTTTTGTGAGGGCATACGCATCAAGGAGGCAAAGACAGATGCTTTCACTGTGAAAGATCACAGAGGGGAATGTAAGCTGCTTAGCGTCTATTTCTCTCTCTCTCTCTCTCCCTCTCTCTCAATTCTTTTCCGGATTGTCTTGGAATTTTGGTGGGACTTATGTTTTTTCATTGGCAGTATACAAGAAGCACTATCCGCCTGCTTTAAATGATGAAGTCTGGAGATTGGAGAAGATTGGCAAGGATGGGTCATTCCACAAGAGGCTAAATAAGGCTGGAATATTCTCAGTTGAAGACTTCCTTCGACTTGTTGTCAGAGATGCTCAAAAACTACGCGGTGTAAGTGCGTGCTTGGTTGTTGAATAAAAGGGTCCATTGTCTATAATTGTCTTCTGACTTATTCCTTTATTGGTTGTAGATCCTTGGAAGTGGTATGTCAAATAAGATGTGGGATGCTCTCATAGAGCATTCAAAGACTTGTGGCTTGAGTGGGAAGCTTTATGTGTATTATCCTGATGATACAAGAAATTCTGGAGTTGCTTTTAACAATATTTATGAGCTGAGCGGCCTTATAACTGGTGAACAATATTTGCCAGCTGATTCCCTTTCTGATAGCCAGAAGGTTGGTATCAAATATACTTCTCTGATTATGCAATTCTTGGATAATTAAATTAGGTTTTTGTGAGCCATGAGCTTCTTAAACCATAATGCCATTCAATAGCCATTAAAAAGATTACCTTGGGATAGATACACTTACGCTTGTTGTAAGTAATCATGAGCATGTGCATATTTTTGAGTGATTAGGTGTATTCCTTTACCCAAACATGCATAATCAATCAAATTGGACATAAAGTAATTATTAAAATTTCTTGTCTTTTTTTTTATTTTTGTGTGTGTGTGTGTGTGTGTTTCTGGTACTCCTAGAGGTTGTTGTAAAGCTTGTTGGCTAGGAAGCACGGATACTCCGTTTAAGGTGCCGAATCCATGTCCGATTCGTGTTGAACACACATACTCCTCGGACAAACACGCCAATTGGGGTATCCTGTATTTTTATTTATTATTTTTCAACAGATACGCCTAGGACACTTCAGCGATATGCAGGGACACATATTGGACACATCTATGACAAGTATTAGACATCTTTAGGACACTTTTGTGATTTGTGGATGTCACATTCATATACAATACACGTAAGAATGTATAAAAATATAATTTTTTTGCAGTATCTTTGTCGTGTCGTTGTCCTCACTTTTTGAAAATAGCCATGTCTCGTGTCCGTATCCGTGCCCGCGTCCATATCCGTGCTTCTTAGCTTATTAGTGGAGAAGGTGTTGCTTATGGAATACCTGTAAAATTTTTGTGGTTGCAGGTATATGTGGATACCTTGGTGAAGAAAGCATATGACAACTGGAACCAAGTTGTAGAGTATGATGGCAAGTCACTTTTGAGTTTCAAACAAACTAAGGGGTCGGGTGCATCTCAAAATGAACTTCCAATGGGCCTGATTGATTATCCCAATGCTTTGGATAATCAGCTTCCCCAATCACATTTACCAGTTTCAGTTCCTCCCGAGCAGTCTTCAATTGATTCAAGTCTACTAATTGGAGGTAAGCATGGCCTCTTTGTATATATATATATCCATCTCTATACTTCAATGCTCTTTTTCTTTTGATTCTTTTTTTATTCTCTCTTTTTTTCCTTTTTCTTTCTTTCTATTAAATTTGGACAAGAGTTGCCTTCTCCTGAAAAACAAAAAAAAGGAAAAAGAAAAGAATTATGTCTTAGGCTGGCTGTGGGTAGGTGGTAGCAAGCTGTTGGACAAATAGGTTAAACTATCTAACACAATCAATTGAACATTTATGGTAGCACATTTTTTTGGCTTAAAAGTTTCTGGTTTATAATTCCTATGCAATCATAACCGGAGTCTAATCTTGCTGTAAAGCCTACTGTTCAAAGTATGGGGCTTTGGCTAACCTTGTCACACCTATTCTTCTAGTGTTTAATTCGGTGTATTGACATAATCAAAGCACATGCCTAAAAATGGTTGCATATTTATGTTGTAATAAAGTTCTGAGGTTCTCATGGGAGTGTTGTTTGCTTGTCCAACAAGGGAGGAACAAAAGAAGGTTCGTTTAGTTTAAGCTCATTTTAGTTTTTGGTTTGGTAAGTTTTCTTGATAATAAATCACGGGAGGATTTATTTTGTTTTATTTTATTTCCGAATGCTGAAAGATGTTCCTTTAAGACAAGAACTGATACAACAGACTGCCATTGGAACTAAATCAGAGTTTTTATTTTCTCTATTAGCTTTTCATTAAAGTAAGATGAGTAGATTCAAAAATGAAAAATAAAAAAATAAAAAATCTCACGGCATGTTATGCACAATCTTCGTCCATTCACTTTATATCTATCAGAATTTGCTTTACATTCTCTTCTTTGATTTATTATTATTTTAAAATAAACCGCTAAAAAAGGACTTCTAATCCACCAATGTAAGGAGTGTCCAACTATATAATTATGAAAGGGGGGGCTTATAAGTGAATAAAATAGTATGTCTATGGAGAAACCTGCCAGTATCTAAGTCAAACTACCAGGTAATAACTTACTACCCAAAGGAGGTGGCGGTAAAAGTGTAAGCTGGAGTGTGGCTTTGCATTCTAATTAGGGTTCATTACATGGACACTCCTTCAACTATGACTCGGTATCACTTTTCTCTCTTCAACTAAAAAAGCGTACAAATTAGTCTTTAATCTATGACAATAAAAATGTGTATAAACATTGTTAATGTTTAAGCCAAAATCCCTTCTTTACCTCAGCTAAGTTAAATTACATTATCTCAGTCCCTCTCTTTTCCCCATACCAGCGTAGACCTCCCCTTCTCTGTTTTTATATATATGGCTGTTGCACAGAAATCTATATGCGATGCCATAAACAGGAATGAGCAAGCACATAACAGAAAGATTTATTGAGGTTCAACAGTTAGTGACTACCTACGTCTTCATTGGCAGTGGAGTTCTTTTTTATTACTTCTGAAGAAAAGTGTTACAACTGATTAGGGTTACACGAATTTAAATGAAACCTTATTCCTGGATATAATGGCAAAATTTTCAAAATACCCGTACCATACCCATCATGGGCTTATGGGCTCCACTCCCAGGTGGACAAAACTGGATTACCCATCATGAGCTTTGCTCTGCTCATGAGCCACATTGTTCCCAGACTTAGGATCAACAATATGAGCCATTAACTCCAACAAATCTCCATCTTGACGAATAATCTTGCTCTTTAGGAGAAAAAATGCCCCTTAGGAGAAAAAATTCATAACTGTCTCCTTCTCGAACAATAGGTTGGGTAGCTTCCTTCTTCAGCACTGAGAAACACTGAGCAAGTCCAAGCAATGGTTGAACTTGTCAGCTGTAATGGTCTGTGTCAGCATATCTGCAGCATTCTCTAAAGTTTGAACTTTCTCAAGTTTCACCGCACCATTACCAATCAACTCTCTGATCTTGTGAAATCTCACATCAATATGTTTGGTTTTGGCATGATAAACCTGATACTTTGCTAAATAAATAGCGCTCTAACTGGCATAACTTATCTGAATGCCATGTTACTATAACCTAAGCTCTTTGATTAACCCCATCACCCACAGTGCTTCCTTTGTTGCTACTGTCATTGCCATGTACTCAGATTCTGTTTTAGACAATGCTATAAGGGACTGTAATGTAGATCTCTAACAAATAGGCCCACGTGCAAATGTAAACACATACCCTGTCATAGACCTCCTGTCATCCACGTTCCCAGCATAATCCGAATCAACATATCCCATTATTAAAACTTCTTCCTATTGCCTTGCAAACATAATACCATAGTTGGTTGTACCTCTCAAGTGTCTAAAAATTCACTTCACTGCCTTCCAATGCTCTTTATCTGGATTAGCCATGTACTTGCCGTGTTAAGTCTGGTCTAGTACATACCATTGCGTACATCAAATAACCTATTGCACTGGCATAAAGCACCTTTGACATGTCTTCAACTTCTTCTTTTGTCTTTGGACCACTGACTAGCTGTTAACTTAAAGTGGACTCGCCAATGGTGTGCTCCCTGGTTTTGCACCAAGCATGTTAATCTGTTCAAGCACCTTGCTAATGTAGCTCTTCTAAGATATCCATAGCTTTTTAGAACCCGTCTCTGCGAATCTCCATGCCAAGTATTTTCTTAGCCGCATCCAAATCTTTCATGTCAAACTCCTTGCTCAAAAGAGACTTCCACCTGTTAACCTTAACTATATTCTTTGCAGCAATCAACATATCATCCACATAAAGTAGTAAAAAAATATGTGAATCATCCTTAAGACTCGACATAAACACAATAATCATACTTACAATGTGTGTAGCCAATCTGGATCATGTCAGAATCAAACTTTTTGTGCCATTGCCGTGAAGACCGCTTTAACCCATACAAAGACTTCTTCAATCTGCAAACAAGATGTTTGCTTTCTGATTGCTTGAACCCTTCAGGTTATACCATGTAAATATCCTCCTCTAAGTCGCCATGGAGGAAAGCTGTCTTCACGTCAAGATGTTTTAATTCCAAGTCATGATTTGCTTCCAAAGCTAAAACTGCTCTTATGGATGTGTGTGACAACTGGAGAGAAGACCTCATTATAATCAACTCCCTAACTCTGTTAGTATCCCTTTGCTACTAACTGAGCTTGAATCTTACACCTTCTTTTTCACAGATTGCTTCCTTTTTTTTTTTATATTCATTTGCAACCGATTGCCTTCTTTCCCTAAGGAAGTTCCACCGAGTCCCAGGTTTTCTTACTGTGCAAAGACTCCAACTCTTCTATTATAGCCTCCATCCATGTACCCTTTTCTGTACTTTGAACTGCATCTTAAAAAGTAGAAGGATCCCCACAACTAGTAATTAATGCATAAGAAACCATATTCTCAAAACCATACCTGACTGGTGGTTTAGTATTGTGTTTGGGTCCATCAGTAGCTATATTTTGATGTTGCTGATCCGACTCATCTTGTGACTGAATATTCTCCATATCTGAACTATCCATCTTCACTTGAATCACTTGCTCATCATTGTTGGTGCCTACTGCCTCAGATTTCTGATTATCTTGCATTGTCTTTAACTTGGTTGACTCATCAAATACTACATCTCTGTTGATTACCACCTTCTTGGCTTCTAGATCCCAAATTTTGTATCCCTTTACACCTTTTTTGTACTCAAGAAAGATAAATCTCTTGGATTTTGGATCGAGTTTTGACCTCTCATCACTGGAAACATGATCATAAGCAGAGCAATCAAATATTTTCATTAAAGAATAATCAACTTCTTTACCTGACCATATTTTCTTTGCTACCTTTCCATCCATTGTTGCCTTTGGTGATCTATTGTTGATGTGGCACGCCATGTTAACTGCCTTTGCTAAAAAAATCTTTGGAAGCCCAGCATTTAATCTCAAACATTTTGCTTTTTCTGCCGTAGTTCTGTTCATCCTTTCTTCCACTCCATTTTGGTGTGGTGTCTTCTGATATCATGCTCCTCGTAGAACTTTAAGAATGCTATTTCCGTGTATTCAATACCATTATTTGCTCTGAGGCACTTAATTTGTCTTCCGGTCTGGTTCTCCACTTTAGCTGTCCACAATTTAAACTTTGTAAAAGTTTTTGACTTGGTTTTCATGAAGTAAATCCAAACTTTTCTGGAGTAGTCATCAATAAAAGTCAAGAAGTAAACTTATCCACCCATTGATGCTACTTTGATTGGCCCCTAAACATCTGAATGCACATAGTCTAGAATTTCTGCCTTTATGCGTAGCAAACTTGAACTAAACCGTGTACTATTTTCCAAGAACACAAAATTTGCAGAAATCTAATTTCCAAGATTTAACTCCTTTCAGCAAGTTCCTCTTACGCAACTCTGTCATTCCTCTCTTACTCATATGCCTTAATCGCATATGCGACAAGGGTGTGTCATCATCCCTCGAGTCAGATTTAGTTGTTGCATTAACTCCACCTACAATTGTACTCCCAAACAACTTATAGATATTATCCTCAATTTTTTGACCCTTCATAACAACCATAGCACCTTGAGTCAGATTTAGTAGCTGCATTAACTCCACTCTGCTTCGCTCCATCCATGAGCCATATTGTTTCCGAACTTAGTATCAACAATATGAGCCATTAGCTCTAACAATGGCTCTTGTATATATACAGGTGTATCCATGTATCATATGTATGGACATTTCCTAGGGCAATTTTGACTTCAAAAGAATTCATTTATCAATCAATTTTGTCCCAAAAAAATCCTTTTATTTGTGTAAGGGCATTTTGGTCTAGCTTTCATTTATGTGCAAGTCTCATGACTGTTTTCCGTTGCTTTCTCAAATGACAACTTAATGGAAGGGGTGAAGTGATATAATTTCATAGTTTAGGGGTTTAAAATGTGTGCTTTTTTAGTTCAGGGAGGTAAAGTAATATTGAGTTATAGTTGAGAGGGTGTTTGTGTAATTAACCCTTCTAATTATTAGAAGATAGAAAAGAGAAGTATTCATAAATAATAAATAAAAAAGAAAAAGTACATCATTTTTTTCTTTTTGCAATTTTATATGGTTTCTGCCTAATTGTTTTAACTCAGTTTGATGCAGCACTAATATTGCATGATATGTACATGATACAACACGATCCATTTAATTCATTGTGTCCTGTATCCAATGCATTATAATAATGTAATTGTGTTGAGTGATGTTATCTCTTGGGGCAATAAGAAGCTACAATATTTGGGGTTTTGTGATGATATAAGTCAAATTGTAGGTGATTCTTGTGTATAGTCCTGTATTGACGATACTACTAGGTCTAGGGAAGTTTCATCAATTATTTGGACACACTTTGCTATAATCTTGTAGAGAGACTGATGCTATTGTGAGAGAAATAGTTCTAGAGCAAATGAATTCCGGGTAGTCATTTTGAAGTTATTTCTGTGGGTTGGTGGAATTTGTCCTGGTTTGAATGTGGGTTCAATACTATTGTTCGGCGTAGTTCTCAAATCCTAACTATTATAACCGTTGAACTATGTCGAAAGGGATCCAAACATGGACCTTTAATTGAAGGACTCAAATTTTAAGTCTAGTTCTTAAAAGCATTTTTTATGTGCTTGAAATGTTGTGCGTACAATATGAGTAGCATTTAATTGGGAACTGGTTTTGAGGAAGAGAACAGAAGCTGAAGCATGTGTTGAGTTATTTCTGCCTTGCATGCTGTCAGTGTGTCACTGCATTTGTGCTATGAAGCTGACCTGATTGAGAAACAAGTTAATTTCTTTCTTTCTTTCTATTTATTTACTTACTGAGCAGTCATTGAATTTACATGTCTTGAAGAAAGTTTTCAACCTTCCCATGTCAATTGGTGTGAAGAATCTGTATAGAACTTTATCAATCATGTATTGTGTTATGTTTCTTATCTTCGAAATCCATCCTTCAGTATGATTTCTTTGGAAAGTTATAAGTTGCACCAGTGTCAAAGATACGTCTACGCGTTTCTCGTACACCTACGTGTCTCTTTTATTATTATTTATTTTTGTTTTGTGTGTGTTTGGGGGGGGGGGGGGGGGGGGGGGGGGGGGGGGGGGGGGGTTGTGGGAACTTGCGGATGGAAAATGATTCAAACACATGATAGTTTGCTGATCTTGATTACCAGTTACAAGTTTGTTTTCTCAAAAAAGAAATAAAAGAGAAAAAGAAATTAAACGAAACAGTGAGAAGCTATTCACACCAGTTAGGATGCTCAGCTGGGTACCTTTTCTACTCATTAAAAGCCTTAGTGCTGGATATGTTGGGGTGTCCAGCTGGCCACCTTTATACTTGCACATTACCAAATTTTCTTTTGTGGACTCCCTATCTCGCTTGCGTGCACGGGCACACCACACAGATGCATTCTTGCATGTGCGCACCAAAAGTGTTTGCCTTCTATAATAATGCAGATATTAATTATACTTTTCCTCTTTTTGTTTCTGGCTTTAGGTTATAATGAGAATCTGGCTACAAGATACCCACCTCAGTCTCAGCTTGTCAATTCCAATTCCCCTGCCCAGTTTGACAGTAATCTGTTTGCTCCGCATGACCAGCAAATCAGCAATTCTCACCAAATACAAAGTAACAGATATGATAACAGGGTAGGGTTGGCACTTGGCCCTCCGCAATCATCAACATCATTCCAGAATATCAGCTCTTCTGTTCAGCATTCCAGTCTTAACCCCTTTGATGACTGGTCACACAATCGAGACAAGGGTGTTGAGGACTTCATGTCAGAGGAGGAGATTCGCCTTAGAAGTCATGAGATGCTTGAGAATGAGGATATGCAGCATTTGCTTCGACTCTTCAGCATGGGGGGTCAGGCCTCTGTTAATGGGCCTGATGACGGATACAGTTTCCCATCATACATGCCGTCACCATCTCCAAACTTTAGCTTTGATGAGGATCGTGGCCGCCCTGGTAAAGCTGTTGTGGGTTGGCTGAAAATCAAGGCAGCAATGAGGTGGGGCTTCTTTATCAGGAAGAAAGCAGCTGAGAGGCGGGCACAGATTGTAGAGTTGGATGAGGAGTAGGACTTGCTGTGAAAATGCTGAATAGTTCTTCCTACTGCATTACCAATCTGACAATTGAAAACTCTTCAACCATGCAAGCAACCACAATACGCTTCGGGGCTGCATGGAAATTGTTATCTTCAGATGTCTTGAAGACCTCTGTTCTCTGTATCGGACATAAGGGATTTTCTTCTTGTACAGATGCCTGTACAGTAAGTTCTTCAGCTTAACACCCTTATTATTTACTTCAGTAGGGTGCTTCTCAGTCATCTATTTACTTCTGGTTTGTGTATGACTTGTTTAGGGACTCAAAAGGTTATTGTGCAATTGAACTGATGACCCTTTGGAATGTTACTGCAATTTGATTATTTTTGTAAGGATGGTGGGTGCATGGTTTTCTTATACCTAGTTTGTTTGCCAGTTTCTTGTCTGGTGGGGCTGGAATTTCACATTTGGGTTTGGGTAAATTCTACTTCCAAATTGAACTCTAGAACCTGTGATCATGAAACAGCAGATGAGATTGAAAGACGGTCTTGGTAAAAATGCCATCTCACATGTTTGGCTTGTGAATAGGCCTTGAGAAATTCAATTTTATTTTAGATGGAGTGGGAAGTGTTGCTAGAGTTGCATTTCAGGTCGAAAGATGGAGCCCGGTCTCGGTCTTTGTCAAGGCATAGGTGTGAATTTTTTTGTTTATAATTGTCGTACTATCACCAGTTCTGTGTATATGATTGTCGATTATCAAGAGTTGGGTTACAGTCATTTCTGTTACGGGTCTCTCTTCATCGAAGGACACAGAAAGGGACTTTGGATTGATTAACCCAGCTGTTATAATCTAAGGTAGCTTGTTTTATAACAGTACCATACCCAGGTGGAAAGGTTGTTTTCGTGTTTTATACACTTTCAAGTTGCAAAGTAGCAATCTTGTCAGAACTTGGTGACAAATGACAATCTACATCATATGCAACAGAAATAGAACCAGGAAGAAGTAAAGGAGCCAGTATACCTAAACTACAATTTGTAACACCAAACCTATAGCTGATGATAGTATGATATTCACCATAGTCGCACTAATTAAAAGAAAATATATGGTCTTGACTATAGTCATATGTGTATGTATGCTCAACGGAGGAAACCCGTTTCATAAATTGGTCGTGAGGCGTAAACATTAGCTTATAAATATTATGTCAAATCTTAATTAATAAATTCAAGAAATTGCAATGGCTTGTTGAGTAGACGAGAGTCGACCAAAACTCACCCATTTGGAGAATGCCTCCGGACCGATACCATAGTTACCACTTGGACTGACTATGGTTATGAGCTTAATTGAATTACTATAAAATACGATTAAATTGTGAAAACTACGATTCACATTGATTTTTTTTCATCAAAACCACATCAATTTTTTTTAAAAAAGATTCTCATCTATTAGTTAGTTTTTTTTTTTTTTCGTTTTTTAATATAAAATTTGAGATTAAAAGATATGTAAAAACCTCTCATGGTGCCCAAGAAAAATCCATTTATAAAAGGTTTGCAGTAAAAAAGACACAAGACTCAATGAATTTTCAAAAATTCTATTTCTACTAGTGTTGGAAATATTTTTCAACTTACTCCCTAAAAATTTATAAAATACCCCCTTTGAATAGTTATTTTACTTTAAAGAACCATTTCTCTGACATAAATATACATTATAAGTGTACATGAAAGTTGAGTGTTTTTGTTTATTACAAATTTTTTCCCTAGTTGTAATGGATGGATGCCCTCAAAGATGAGTCATTAATAGTTGCCTCTCCTAGATGAGTTTCTTGACTCCGCCATGTCTTTTTTGTCCAACTCAAGTACTGTTATCTCTCCCAATTTTTTCTTTTTCAATGATAGCCATATGTCTAAACCAAAGGATGAAATGGAGCAAGTGCCGTGCCCCGGACAGGGATGTGCCATGCATTTAAGAGGGAGAGGAGCAAAAGCATAGAAGAAAAAAGCAGCCGCAGCAGAAATACTAATACTATGTTCAAATTTTGAATTTGTTAAAGAAAATAAAAATTAATAGGAAATAAAATTGCTTGTACACGTATTCATTGTTGAGAACCAAACAAAAAAAATTAATTTTTTGTATATATACATATACCTTTTTTTTTCTCATTTTCCTAACCTAAGGAAAAAATATAAATAAATTTAGATTCTTTTATTATTTCATTTCATTTTTATATCTTATTCATTTCTTTCAATCTCTGTCTTCTACGCATTCAGAAGTAAACAATTTTTTTTTTATATAATCGATACATATACAATTTATTCTCATTTTCCTAATTCAAACAAAATTGCAGAAAAATTAGCTTCTTTTATTGTACATTTTATTTTCCTATTTTATTCTTTTTTTTTTCATCATGTCCACAATTCTAATATCCAAACATTGCATAACAAATTGGATTCAAGTGCATGCCAAAAACCTCAAAAATTGGGTCTGTGACTTATAATCCATGGGTTCCAGATATATTGGCGAGATAACACATTGCATCAGGGCAACTAGCTAAACAGACCCAATGGTATATTAGCTTGCTGAAATTGAGTTAACTCGACCAAATCATCTGAATTTATCCCAAAATATACCGAAAATATATCCTAATTTGTTTAGGATGTAATTTAAAAAAGCTGGTACCTATTTTATCGACCGGAGATGTCTGGTCTCAGTGGGAGAAGAGTCTATCCTATATATGCATGTATATATATATCTAATGCAAGTTCAACAAACTTCAATTAATCTTTTACTCCAAGTAGAATTCTCAACTCACTGGAACACCAGCTTTCGACGTCTTCTCTAGCGTCTTCTTCTCTCTGTGAGTCCCACGATGGAGGAACAATGCATTCAAGCAACTCTACCGGAAAACCCTAGCCATGGAAATCAAGCTCCTTCATCTATGATCGTTGATGCTGATGGTAATGTTAATGGGTTGTTGATAAACCAACTGTTCTTTGATTCCTTCCCACCCGGTTACAGGTTTCGGCCTTACGACCATGAGCTTATTCTTTCCTACTTGGAGAAGAAGGTTAGGAAGAAATCAGTGCCTCCAAACAAGATTCATGATGTTGATATTTACGAGGAAAATCCAGAAACGCTTGTAGGTTAGTTTTTGTTAATTTTATTTGTTTTTTTAACTTTGTTTGATGGTATAGAATGGAGCTGTGTATGGTTGGTTCTTTTGCGGAAATAGGTTTCGCCTAAAATGGAGTTTTTTTTTTTCTGTTATTTTGTTACGTATTTTCTGTTTTCGGTGAGATAATTTTGCAGGTAATTTTTTTACTTACTTTTGTTGTTTATTTATTGTTAGTTTTCATGCATTATGTTCTTGAATATCTTGCAAGAAATACAACAAGAAGTACAGTCAAATATCTATTTAAGTTTTATGTGCTTTGTGCCTACCATTACTTCTAGGGTTTAGGGTTGTTCAAGTATTTATGTAAATATTTCATTATTTATTATGTGATTTGGATGGCCATTTTATATTGGCATTTGAGAAAGACACATTTTATGTATATATATATATATATATATTTAATTGTAGTTTGGTAAAAATATTTTTAATTACAATTTGGTAAGATTAGTAGACTACGTACCCATTTGACCAACATGCTTTTGTAGTAATTCTCATTAGGCCTATGCCTAGACAACGTTGCTTGGAAACTTTATAAAGTCTTTTATTTTTATTTTTTCAAATGCTAGTTCCCTATACTTTGGTACAGGGTGCTTCCAACTTATTTTTTTATTTAAGGATTCTAATAAGTCACGGTTGTATAATTAAGCTCTAGCCGTAGTAGTCCATCAGAAGTAACTTGGGACAAGCAATTATTTAAGAACTATTCTAAATTTTCTAAGGAGAAAATAAAATAAAATTATCCAATATTAGATTAAGTATAAGTTTTATAAAAAATACACCTATGAAATTTAAGGACTCACATTTTTTAGAATTTAATTGGGAAGTTCTGAAAACTCCTCTGCCAGAACTAAAATAAACTTCCAAAAAAGTTCTGAAATCTTTTTTGAGAGAGGCCTACTATTATAATGTAATTTAATTTAAATTTAAGCCCTACTACTATCATATAATTTCATCTTAATTAAGACCATGCACAAATGTATGCTAATTTGTGTGACAACATGTAACGTAGGATTGATCGATCTCCTATCTACTTTCTATCGACACAGATAAATCAGTAAATAAGACCCCTTGATATATGTATTGTGCTACGTTCAATCAACATTTTACGTACGATCAAAAATTTTTTTTTTGGTAAGTACCGATCAACTTTATTCTTCTGTTTTTTCTTTTTGCCGCATAGATTTAAACTAAAAAAGAAGAGGCTTTATGAGTGTAAATTGGGCCGAACTATGTGCAAGGAGACTTAAATTTTTCATATTTATAACGGTTTTTGGAAAATTTTGCTAAATATTTTTTTTATAGTTCAACTAATTTCTTTCATAGGTCTGGGCTTGGGACTAATGTAAAATATAGATCTTATTTTTAATTTTATCACTAGAATACTGATGTAATATACACTGGAATGTTTCTTTAATCTACCTTTTTTTTTTTTTTTTGGTGTTATTCACTAAATCTATGAAGATTATCTCCAATCTCAACAGGTGATTGACAATGTCAAGTTAAAACTAGTCAATCTTTGGCAGTGATTAAAACATAATGATTGATACTAATGACTATATATAATGATTGTAATTTGGAACGATAATAAATTAATCCAAGTAGTTTCCGAATATGCAAATGGATTCCGTTGCCTAACAAACATTTTGATCTTCTCAAAATTAGCTTATTGTTTAGACTATAAATTAATGTTTGTTGATTATCCCAAGATATGAGAGAAATGGGGGTGATATTATTTGTTCTTGTACTTTGATATTTCAATGAGTTTTTCATGTATCTACTATGTGTTAATGTTTTCTTGATTTACAGAGAGATACAAGACACCCGGAGAGGTGGAATATTACTTCTTTACACCAAGAGATCGGAAGTATCGAAATGGGCAGCGGCCGAATCGAGCTGCAGGTGATGGATACTGGAAGGCCACTGGTGCTGACAAGGCAGTCAAATTTAATGGTATCATAGTTGGATTTAAGAAGGCACTGGTATTCTACAAAGGAAGACCTTCAAATGGGCAGAAAACCACCTGGATTATGCATGAATTTACACTAAATAATCCTCCTCAGAGCGAAATGGTTGGAGATGACATGAGGGTACATCTCTCTCTCTCTCTCTCTCCACTTTTATATTTGTCCCCACTATGTTGGTTAATTCTCTTGCAATTCTTTATTTTCTTAGTCTCTTAAAACTCGGTTTAACTTTCTTATCAAACCATTACTTACCTTGCACCAAAACTACATCCATGCAAATTATTCTGCTGCCTTTCTATTGCAATTTATATATATATATATATATATATATGCAAATGTGGGTGTGTATTGACCTCCTATTTTTCTCTTTTTTCAGAATGAAAAGTTGTGTTGCTTAATGGCAGAAACATTTTCCACCAACACTAACTACTTTGATTATTTTTCTTATTTGCAGTTAGACGACTGTGTTTTGTGTAGGATTTACAAGAAAGAAGACAGATTGGCCGGCTTAGGAAATCGACAAAGTGATCGTGGTCATGATGTCCAAACTCAACAATCTGATACTGAATATTTACCTGCTGAAGACTCTATTATGGCATCTGAAGGAAGTCCCATGCCCATTGGGTTGCTGGAATTTCCTCATCCTGGCGGCCTTCAGTTCAATCATCACGGCAATGGAGTCCTTGAGGAGGATCTCTGGAATTTTCCAAATCTTGACCAGGAAGATTTATTTTTTGATTCCAACCCGCAACAGTTTCGTCCGAGTATTTAAAGTATTTTGCCCAATAGCTCTATACTGCTGTTATCTCTATTAGCTTTTGGGTCGTGGAGATTATTGCTTTAGTTTTTGGTTTTAATATTTTTTTAGGGTGGTAGTGATATAATATACTATTTTAAGTTGGTGTCTTCTTTTCTTGGAGGTCCTCAAGAATTTTGGTTTGAACATTGTGATATACCTACCATTTCCTCCTTAATGATTGTGATTACTGTTATCTTCTTTTTCTACATATGTGTGATTGTGGATATGACAGGACTTTTCTTTCTCTTCTATGTTTTTCTGTTTTTAAGTTCAATAGCAGTTGGTAAGATTAAGACCCTGAATTGATTAATATATAGTTTGAAAGATGTTTGCAAGCACTTCAACATTAGTATTGATTTCATGTCTAGCTCTCTAGCCATTTGGTTGACATAGTTAAATTTGGTTTTCAAATTTTTTCGGCATGCTTGGACTTGAAAATGGCAGACTCAAATCTTTGAACGGTTCAGGTATGGAATTGTGGTACCGTAGTGTTTATAGCATTATGTGTAGGATGGCGAAACAACCCGACATATTGGGTCAGGTTTAGAGACAATATGCAATAACACATCCCATCCCAAACTTGCTACGTTTAGAAATATATATTTATTTATTTTTATATATATACATATTATTTTGAAATAAGAATAGTGTGATTTTTTTCCTTATTTTTGTGATTGTCTCTTGTTTTGCCCATGATGCATTTTAAAAAATCACTAGCATAAAAGACTTGGGACCGGGAGAGAGGTCAAACAGGATGGGGAGAGTATAGGGTAGGAATCACCACAGTGAGATGGGGATGGGGTAGGGGTCTTCCGACCCCGACCCAACCCCGTTCCGGTGGGTCACCATAGCGGGACCGAGGTGGGGTAGGGGTTTCCCGCCTCAAACCCGTCTGATGACATCCCTACTCATATGCAAAGGATGTTAGGAACCAATTTGTGCTACTTCTATTGACGCCAATAACTGGAATTTAAATAATTTCTAACAAGAATGTATACAAGATAATAACCAAAAGAAAAAAAAAAGGAAAGAAAGAAAGATGAATGTAGTTTGAGATGAAATGGCTGAAAATATTCAGAAGATTGTTGTTTTGACTTCTATGTAATCTTTGAGAACTTACACCGTCCTGGGAATAGAGCAACAATTGGATGGCTTGGTTACGTAGCTAGCTAAATCGAACTTGGTTGGAGATACATAATTTGTAAAAGAAAACGAGAAAAGAAAAAAAAAAAAAAACTAGCTCCGTGCAAATGTGATCAACGTCAAACAAAGCAGATTACTTGTTGAAATGCAGTTCAAAAATGTAAACATAACTAACACAGGAGTGGAGCTATGTGTAGACCAGGAGGGTCTGAGCCTTTTGATCAATTTTGTTTAAGTTGTGTAGATTGATTTTTCTCAAAATTAGGTGTAGTTTCAAAATGTAAAACTCACCAAAGTTACCAGCCCGTGTAACCAATGGCAGACAAAAAAAAATCTTTCAAGGGCCAACAATAAGCGCAACTTAAAACTTTTTTGCTTCAAAATTAACGATAAGTCACTTGACTTCTATATATAAATATATGTGTGCTTAAGATATAAAAGTTTTATATAAAATATAATATGGGTTTTGAACATAGTTCTGCGAATTTGAATAATATTAACATAGTAGGAAAATGAAACGATTGAAAAATATTATAGACACCCTCCGAGGTTGTAGGATGGAGCCTTTAGGACCCCAAGAAGTGGTGCTTATGAATTATGATAGGCCCAGACAACAGTTCAGTGCTTGCAATCTTTGACAATTATGCCTTCTTCTGTTTAATTGAGTTGCCAGGTTAAATTGTGTAATCTTAAGATGCATACCTTTGGCATTGTAATCTTTGAAAACTATATCTTTTATGTACTCTTTGGTATATAGCTAGCTAATACAAACTTGGTCACAGGCACGTTATTTCCAGAAGAAAAAGAGAAAAATAACTCCATGCAACAGTGATCCACGTCAGACGAAGGGGATACTTGTGGAAAATACAGTTTCAAAATATAAACACAACCACTACAAGGGTGGAATTATGTGCAGTTCAAAAGGATGTCCGAAGTCCAAAGTTTTTTTTAAATTTTCTTACTAATCTTCAAAGTTTTCAAAACTTAGTGTGCTGCCACATTCACGAGCAATAGGATCTCCTATAATCTAGACCGGAGGAAATTCCTATGTTTCTTATATTTGAAATATAGATTAAGACGTTTGAAATATGTAGATTAAAATGTTTAGCCTTTCGAGCATGCTTAATGATGCAGCGGCTGTTGAAGATCAAAATAATACACTCAAATCCGTTGATTCACCACGAATACCGGATTCAGAGTCGTCCTGCAACCTATCGATTCACCACGAACGCTAGGTTCTAGGGCATCAAACACTCATTGATTTTCGTAGGAAATACCGAATGATTGGAAAGTGCAAAAACGCACACAAATTTTATTAAACATCAAAAACTGCCGGAAAAGAGTCGCAACGCGACTATAAATATGCGACACGAAACCCTAGGCCCGGGACAAACCGGATTAATTAAAAAAAACAAAGGCCCAAAGCAAAAAAAGGCCCAAAGAAAACAAAACAGGCCAAAACGACACTTAGAAGCATTTTTTTGCGATTTCCTAGGCCGGAAAATCATTTCATATTTTCCCCTTGCTCCGGCTCGTCAATACCTTTTCAACGACATATTATAATGGCGAAACGGAGTTACGAGTCAAAAGTTACGGTCAATTGAAGTTTGCCGATCCCCGGTCCGGGTATATCGCCGCCTCCGCGTCTCCAAGTACTCGTCAGCTATACGATCCGCATCACTTAAGCTCCCCTATTGCATTTTGCAGGCAAAAAAAGTAAATTGGAAAAAAATAATTATGGCAAGAATTCGATTTTGTACCAAACACAGTTATCAGAATTGGACTGAACCGGTCAGTTCAAAACTAGGAACCGGATCTTGAACCGGTAGGATTCAATTAATTTATTAAAAATACATATGAACCGGTTTGAACTGGACAATTTTAAAAAAAACCAGTGAACCGATCGGTATGTAGTGAACTGGTCAGTTTTTAGAAAAAAAAGTCAAAATTGCAAAAGATTCAAAAGCATTTCTCTTTTTAGAAACATGTCTTTTAAGGTCTTTTGATGAAAAATAGAATAAAAAAGAAAAACTATAAACTAAAATAAAAAAAAGAAAAAAAAGGAAGAAAGAGGAGGATAAAAAATGGACGAGGTAAATAACACACATTTCTTTCTTTTTTATCTTGTGTTATCTCATCTGAAATTTATTTTTATAGATACTTCTCAAATTACAATTGGACATATCAAGATATGTATTATTGAAAAATAATAAAAATATAGAAACTATAAACTAAAACAAAACACAAAAAATAAATAAATAAATAAATAAAGATAAACAAAGAGGAGGGTATAAGAAAAAAAAAGCAACGCAAGTAATGCATATTATTATCTTAATAATTCACAATATTGTCAAGTTTTACACTATTTCTTTTAAAAATAAAAATACCAATAAGTATTAGTCCAAAAAAATTAAATTGGGGAGAAAAAGAAGTCCTCTTGAATGTTTTTATGATTATTTATATTTATACATTTTTTTATAAGTATTTATCATTTATATTTATGTTGATTTATTATATAAAAGAGAGTATCTTTTAACCTATTTATTATTTTTTAATGATTATTTGTATTTAAATATATTATTATTATTTATTTATTGTATAATTGGTTAAACCGATTGAATCACGATTGAACTAATAAACCATTAAACCGATGCCTTGACTAATTCGAAAACCGGTTCGGTTTAATTAACTCTCTGAGCTACTAATTTGTATCAATGAAATCCTTCTGTTAGCAATACATTAGCAACCAATATAGAATAGATGAAAAGGTGTCATGTAACTTGCGCATGTTTACAAAAGTTTATTTTATACATAAATTATATTTTCTTTTTTGTAATAATTATTTAATGACTGAAATGCTCATTATTTTGCCCCCACACTTACATGCCATTTCAATGAATATTTTAGTCATCAGTCAATTATTACAACAAGAGAAATTTAATTTAGGTATGAAACTGTATTTTTATTGACATGTATAAGGCAAATAATAAATTTTTATCTATTTTCCTAACAGATTGCTAGCAGGAGGGGTTGATTGATACAAATTGATAGTTTAGTGAGTCAACTTGTTACGTTTTAGAGTTTAAGATGATATAGTGATACTGAGTCATAGTTTAAAGGGTATATTTGTAATTAACTCAATAAACAATTAAATTTAAAAATACCAAAAAAAATACGAATAATAAACAGTTTTATTCCGAAAAAAAGAAAGAATAACCGAGTACATGAGATTGCTGGTCTGGAAGGATCCAATGTGAACCAAATTTTCCCTGTGCATTGAGAATGCTTCTCTAAGATAATGCTAAACTCGGAGAGAGAAAATATTTTACTATAGACTAATATAAAGTAGGAATTTTGAAAATTGTGTAGTAAGCATTTTAAATTGAGACATAAAAATAGCATTTTTGGAGAGTAGAAGCGAGTGGTGACAGATATGTGGCAGCTGGGTTGTGACCCTACCTTTCATGGCGGTGCAGTGGGTTAGGATGGATCTATGTGATAAGCTTATAGTAATAGAGTGGGCTATTTGGAAATCCATTTGTTTAAATTTTAATTTTTAGTACATTGGCGTCAAAACCCGAGAAAGTGGGTCGGATCCATAATCAAATTATTTTTATAATTTTCAGTTGTTTTGAAGGAACCGGGGATAAAAAAAAAAGAGGTTGTATTTGATACATTGTATATTTAATAATTCAACCTAAAATCCTAGACGAGTGAGAGAAAAGGTAAGAAAAATTTATAGGGTGATCATGGCTTATTGATGTTTTATTGTAATAAAAGTTTTTTCTATCATTCGTCCAATTAAGTTTATATGCCTTACATGGATAATAGTGTGGCATAAGTATTGAGGGAATAGTATCTCGTAGTTACAAAAAAAATAATTTCCTAGTCATTAAGGCTACAAAAATTTGTGTAAAATTAGGGAATCTCCATTACAAAATTTTGATTGGTTGATACGATGTCTTGTCACTAAGAGGTCCTATGAATTAGAAAAATAAAAAAATTACATTTCAAGAACAATAGACAGTAATCTAAGCTGTTATGTTAAAATTTCCTTTTTGCTAATTGTGGTGCATGAAAAATAAAACCATAAAAAATACCTAATCTAACGCTAAACTAAGAGATTGAAGTACCTCTATTTTCTTGGTAAGATTGTGAATAACTACGAAGGGCAACATATCAATACACGAGACTTTCATCAAGACTCTCATAGCTATGAGTTAAATGCACGCAATCTTACCTTTTAAAAATGTTGTTTTCATCTTCTAAACTAATGCTAAGTGGCAATGGGAATGGTTACATCAAGGATCAACATAATTGAATTTTAAATAATTATTTTGACTAAATTAATACAAAAAATAAGAATATGAAACTTGGTCCTTCATGATGTACAAAATATGAATTATATTATATGAAAACTTATTTCTCAATTTTTTTTCTCATTCTTAGTCACAAGTTTTTTTTTTTAAAAAAAAAAAATTAAGACGGTAAGACCAACATTAATAAATTTATGTGAGCCCCATTCACTTATGTTCAGTAATGAGAAAATAAATTAAAAAATAAAATTATATATTATCTCTCGTAAAATATATAGTATTTGTTTGGGTTTGGTGCTCTAAAAAAAATGATGTATAAATATAGCATTTGTGCTTCTCAAAGGTAATGCTAAACTCGGAGAGATAAAATATTTTACTATCGACTAATATAAAGTAGGAATTTTGAAAACTGTGTAGTGGGAATTTTAAATTGAGACATAAAAATATTATATATAAATATGTAGCATTTTTGTAGAGTAGAAGCGAGTGGGAACAGATATGTGGTGGTGCCGTGGGTTTAGGATGGATTTATGTGATAAGCTTATAGTAATAGAGTGGGATATTTGGAAATCCATTTGTTTAGGTACATTGGTATCAAAACCCGAGAGAGTGGATCGAAGCCACAGCCACATGAAAACCCGCAAGCGATCTTACCTTTTAAAAATGTTGTTTTCATCTTTCAAACTAATGCCAATTGGCAATGGACCTTTACGGTTGCACCAAGGATCAGCACTCTGAATTTCAAATAATTATTTTCACTAAATTAATACAAAATCTAAGAATACGAAACTTGGTCCTTCATGATGTATAAAATATAAGTAATACTAGATAAAATCTTATTTCTCAATTTCTTTTTTCATTATTAGATGTAATATTTAAAAATAAATAAATAAAAACAAAACAACACTGTAAGACCTAATTAATAGATTTATGTGGGCCTGTTCACTTATATTTAGCAGTGAGAAAATAAATTGAAGAATAGAATTATATATTAAATTTATCATAAAATATATGGCATTTGTTTTGGGTTTGGTGTTTTAGAAAAAAAAAAAGTGATGTGTAAATATAGTTATTTGTTTAGAGAGAGCAGGAGTGAAGTGGGGACGGACCCCGCTGGGAAGCTTCGTTACAGATCTATTACACCAAATCGACGGCTGACCCACTTTCATCCATGGCGGTGCCGCGGCCCGCGTTTTTGTGACGGCAGGTGAATTAATAGTGATGGAGTTGGGAACTGGAAACACCCATTTGTTTTAATTCAACTCATTTCTGCCTCAGCCAGCTGTTTTACAGCCATACACTCTCCTTCAACACTGGCGACACCTAAACCATACTCTCACCTTCCTATACACCTTACCCACACATTTTACACCCTATATAAATGCTACAAATGGAGCTCAATATCTCACTCCCATCACAAAACAAGAATTCCTCTCTTATTGACGAACATTCTCTTTCTCTTGGCCTTATCTCCCACTTCCAAACTGCAAACATTTATTCAATGGCTTCTTCTGCAAGAGTTTCATCAATGTTGCTAATATTGTCACTTGCGGGTAGTTTGTTCATGGTTGTCTCAGCTGGTAACTTTTATCAAGACTTCGACATCACTTGGGGCGATGGCCGTGCTAACATAATCAACAATGGTGAGCTTCTGAGTCTCTCGCTTGACAAAACTTCTGGCTCGGGCTTCCAATCCAAGAATGAGTATCTCTTTGGAAAAATCGATATGCAGCTCAAACTAGTCGCTGGAAATTCTGCTGGAACCGTCACTGCCTACTATGTATGTACCTGAAATATGTGATTCAAACTTTTTAAACCTATAAAAGCTAGCTAGTATTGAATTTTTCGTGTTTGTTTTATGCAGTTGTCCTCACAAGGATCAACCCATGATGAGATTGACTTTGAATTCTTGGGGAATTTGAGTGGTGATCCTTACATTCTCCACACCAATGTCTTTGGCCAAGGCAAGGGCAACAGAGAGCAACAATTCTATTTATGGTTTGATCCAACTGCCGATTTCCACAAGTACTCCATTCTTTGGAACCCCCAACGCATCATGTGAGTAACCAAACATAATGAAAAGTATTGAACTTTCAACTGGTATTGTTCTCAGCTTTGTACTGATTCAATAATGTTTGTCCCCATTTCAGCTTTTCTGTGGATGATACTCCCATTAGAGAGTTCAAGAATGCAGAATCAGTTGGTGTTCCATACCCGAAGAACCAACCGATGAGGATATATTCTAGTCTATGGAATGCCGATGATTGGGCAACAAGGGGTGGGCTTGTCAAGACTGACTGGACACAAGCTCCTTTCACTGCTTCATACCGAAACTTCAGTGCCGATGCTTGCATTTGGTCTTCTGGAGCATCATCCTGTAGCTCAAGTTCTCCATCTTCAGCCTCTGGAACTTCTAATCCTTGGTTCTCACAAGAGTTAGACTCCCCAAGCCAAGAGAGATTGAAATGGGTGCAGAAGAACTACATGATATACAATTACTGCACCGACGCGAAGAGATTTCCCCAGGGCCTCCCACCAGAATGCAACATGTCTTAGAGAAGTGAAACACAACCCCATTTTTCACTCCGTTCGTCATTTGCCATACCCATTCATTTTATTTGTATTCTTTTGTATGTAACCCCCACAATGCAATTGTTTCATTCTTTGTCAGTGTAATTGTGACAGAACTTAAAAACTAGATCATTATGTTTTTGAATTCTACCAGGAGCTGTGCTCTATAGCATTTCGTTTAAGTTGTTACTGAATTCTATTGGAATGGCATCACTCTTGGTTTATTCATTTGAAAAATAAAGTACATTGATTTATAAGCAAGTTAGCGGTCCATGACCAGGATTACTATTCATTTTAATTATTTTTGCACGTCATTTAAAAATTACTAGCTCCATGCAACTATTGTGTAAATCAAGGGAGTCTGAGCCCTTTGATCAGTTTTTAAAAATTCCTTAACTAACTTCTAAAGTTCTTCAAAATTTTGTTTTAGTTGTGGATTTTTCTCCAAAATTGGGTGTAGTTCCAAAATATAAAAATCACCAACTTTACCAGCACATCTAAATGGCCAACTCAAAAAATTCATCTAGGGTAAACCATTATATATATATTTTTTATGAAGCCATACCCCATACAACCCGTTAAATAGGAAGCGAAGGTTGGGGTAAACCAATAATCACAACGCACAATTTTTTTTTTTTAAAATCAATAATAGAACACTTGACTTTTATATATACATGTATAAAGTATATAAACTTATATATATATATATATATATATAAAGCAAAATAACTATTCAATAAAGCATTTATAAATTTTAAGAGAGAAACATATCAAAATTTATTGGTAAAAGTACAATTTGAAAATATTGAGGGGGCAGGGGCATAATGTAGCTCTGCCACTGCATTTAAAGATGACAAATTGTTGCTCTGTCTGAGATTGTGGAAATGTTGTAGAGGTTGCATTATTTATCAACACATCAAAGTCCTTGACCATAGTATTAATTTTAGAGAAAAGGAAGGGAAAAAAAGAAAGCAAGATAGAAATGGATCAAAGAGCATGGGCTGGTTGATGTCACAAAGGTTCAACAGCACATCAAGGATTTGAAGCATGTTTCCATTGATGCACGGTTGCATGGCAGCCAAAAATCAGATTAAGGTAATTTCTTACCTTTTATCACCATTAATTTCATGTTTAATAGTTTTTTTTAAACTAAATCCACAAATCGTAGGGAACTAAATAATTCCAATCTTGTCAAATCATAGTAAATCCTAGACAATTTAAAGGGCATTGAAGGATATTATACACATGCATTGGTCCTAGCTAGTTAATAGAAGGATCAGGTTGATAAATGTTGAATTGAATTGAATGTTTTAGTTTGGTTAGAAAAATGAGAGAAAATAAATAAAATTCAAACATAGCATTGGAGTAGTGATTTAGAGAATATGAAAGTATCTTCCTTGTCCTGTACATTTCGTAAAAGCCATAATCTACCAGTACATATGAATTGCTATATTTACTCCACATATTTCACTTACAGTAATAGATCTTAAGTTTCAAATATCTATATTATTATAAATAACGAACACTTCCAGGCTGGTGAGGATGGATAATACTATTTACTCTTTCTAAATAGTCCTAAACAGTTAAGAAAACTAAATACAAAAATCTTATCACTTAAAAGGCCAATATAGTAGATTATGAAATTAGTTTTTCGATTCAACCACTCACAGATTTCTATTTTTCTCCACGTAGTGATCCTTATTTTTTCGCTACGCTTTCAAACTGATCTCATCCATATAGTGATCCTTGTTTATTCTCCACACTTATCCAAATTGATCTCATCCACGTAGTAAGAGCACCCTTCTAGTAAATTAAAATGTTTAGCCCTTCACGCATCCTTAAGCTCGATCCCATGTCGCATTTTGCAAGCAAAAAAGAAAATTGGAAGAAAATCATTACGGAAAATGTGCTTTGCAATAATAACAAAAATGCCTTGGCAGTGTTTACTAGGTCTTGTGAATTTTAAAGAATTAAAAAACTAAATCCAAAAAATTGGAAAAAAAAAGAAAAGTAATAGATATTTTAATTAAAAAAAAGACAGCCCAGTACATGATATTGCAGCTCTCAAAAGGATTCAATGTGTACGAAAATATCTCTATGCATTAATAATGGTTCTCCAAAATAATGCTAAACTCGGACAGAGAAGCAGGTTTAATTCGGGGGATTGTTGTAACCATTATTTTACTAAAGATTAATATAAAGCAGGAATCTGAAATTTGTGTAGTATGAATTTTAAAATGAGATATAAAACTGTTATATATAAACATACAGCATTTTGGGAGAGGAGAGCGTATGTCTCTTTGCTAATGGAAGTTATCTGCAAGAAATCGGGTGTGGTGGCTGAGGCCCTACCTTTTTTTCATGGCGGTGCCGTCGGTTAGGATGAATTTGTGTGATAAATTTCTAGTAATAGAGTGGGTTGTTTGGAAATACATTTCTAAATTTTTTTTTAAAAAGTTTATCGAGGGATCAGAACCGGAGAGAGTGCACCAGATTCATGATCAAGTTGTTTTGAGGAAACCCTTTTTAGAACCAGAAAAAACGAGGAACCCCTTTGGGATAAAAAAAAAAAAAAGAGGTCATATTTGATACAATATCAATTTAATAATTCAACCAAAAATTCTAGTTGAATAATGAGAGAAAAAGTATGAAATTTTATAGGGTGATCATGCCCCACTGATGTTTTATTGCAATCAAACATTTTTCTATCATTCATATAATATATCAAGTCTATATGTTTTGGGGGGACAATAGCGTTGCATGAGCTCGAGGGAATAATATCATGTAGCGAAAAAAATACACATTTTTCTAGTCATTAAGGCTGAAAATTTTGTGTAAAATAAGGGAATCTCCAATTCAAAACTTTGATTGTTTGATAACAAAATCATGTCACTGAAAGGTCCTACAAATTAGAAAATTCCAAAAAATGCAATTTAAGAACCATAAACATTTTTCTAATCTATGGTGTAAAATTTCTATTTTTGCTAATGGTGGTGCATAAAAAATAAAACCACAAAAAAATCATCCTAATCTAACTCTAAACTTAGATATTGTTGTAGCTCTATTTTGCTACTAAGATTGTGAATAACTAGGAAGAGCGGCATCAATACACTAGGCTTATCATTGTTACTGGTTAGATATACACAAGCTAGTGCCAATCGAACTTTACCGTTGCACAAGGGCTAGCATTATAATGGTAAATAATTATTTTGACTAAATTAATACAAACCATAATAAGAACTTGAAAATTGGTCCTTCATGATATATAAAATACAGCATTTGTCTAGAGAGAGTAGGAGTGAAGTGGGGACGGAACCAGCTAGGAAGCAGCACCGCTGCTTCGTTACAGATCTATTACACCAAATCTAATTTCATGGTTGACCCACATTCATCCATGGCGGGGCCGCCGCCCGCGTTTTTGTTACCCCAGGTGAATAGAATAGTGATGGAGTTGGGAACTCTGGAAACCCATTTGTGGCCAGCTGTTTCACAACCATACTCTCCACCAACACTGGCAACACCTCAGCCATTGTCTCGCCTTCCTATACACCTTCCCCATATTTTACAGCCTATATAAATGCTACCAATGGAGCTCAATATTTCACTCCATCACAAATCAAGAACTCCTCTCACATTGACAAACACTCTCTTCTCTTGGCCTTACCTCCCACTTCCTAACTGCAAACATCATTCAAGCAATGGCTTCTTCAACAATAGTTCCATCACCGTTGTTAATATTATCTCTTGTGGGTAGTTTGTTCATCGTTGTCTCAGCTGGTAACTTCTATCAAGACTTCGACATCACTTGGGGCGATGGCCGTGCTAACATACTTAAAAATGGCGAGCTTCTCACTCTCTCACTTGACAAAACGTCTGGTTCGGGCTTCCAATCCAAGAATGAATATCTCTTTGGAAAGATCGACATGCAGCTAAAATTAGTTGCTGGAAATTCTGCTGGCACCGTCACTGCCTATTATGTAAGTGCCTATAATATATGCCTCCTATTTTGAACAATCTGCAACTTCTTGAACTAGTTTTGAAATTTTGGTACTTTGTGCTGCAGTTGTCCTCACAAGGATCAACCCATGATGAGATCGACTTTGAATTCTTGGGGAATTTGAGTGGTGATCCCTACATTCTTCACACAAATGTCTTTAGTCAAGGCAAGGGGAGCAGAGAGCAACAATTCTATTTATGGTTTGATCCGACTGCTGATTTCCACAAATACTCCATCCTTTGGAATCCCCAGCGTATCATGTAAGTACCCGAATATAATTAACGAAAGTCACTAAACTTAGAAATCGTATTGTTCTTAGCTTTGTACTGATTCAATAAACTTGGTCTCTATTTCAGCTTTTCTGTGGACGATACACCCATTAGAGAGTTCAAGAATGCAGAATCAATTGGCGTTTCGTACCCAAAGAACCAGCCAATGAGGATGTACTCGAGTCTTTGGAATGCCGATGATTGGGCAACAAGGGGTGGGCTTGTCAAGACTGACTGGACACAAGCTCCCTTCACTGCTTCATATCAAAACTTCAATGCCGATGCTTGCATTTGGTCTTCTGGAGCATCATCTTGCAGTTCAAATTCTCCATCTTCAACCTCTGGAACTTCTAATCCTTGGTTCTCACAAGAGTTAGACTCCACAAGCCAAGAGAGGTTGAAATGGGTGCAGACAAAGTACATGATATACAATTACTGTACCGACACCAAGAGATTTCCCCAGGGCCTCCCACCAGAATGCAACATGTCCTAGAGAAGTGACCCACAACCCATTTATCACTTCATTTGTAATTGCCATACCCATTCATGTTTGTGGTATTCTTTCGTATGTACCTTCCACAATTCAATTCTTTCATTTTTTTTTATCGTTGTAGTTGCTGAAATCAATAAACTGACCATTATCTTCTTGAATTCTACCAAGAGCTCTCTCTCTCTCTCTCTCTCATTTATTACTAAACTACTATTGGGTTTAGGCATTTGGTCGAACAGGTAGACCACGTCATGTCTCAAACAAAAACCGTGGAGGTTGGTAATTTTTGGTACCAATGCATTTGCAATTCAAGAGCTTTCTGGGGAATGATCATAATAACTTCGAGGAATTAATACAAAATCTTGAGTCTATATCATGTAAAGGAACTGTGTCTATAGTCCGTAAGCACCGAACTCACATTATTTGTTCTGCTCCTACTATTCGTATACTATTATTTATATTTTTTGCTTTTGTACTTTATATTAAATTTTATTTCAGGGCATTCATTTTTAATTGTAACAATTAAGTTTTCACACTTTTAATTTTTTACAACATCAATCTTCTGCTAATTTTCATTTTTAAAATAGATAAAAAATTCATATATGACAAGCAAGTTGTCTTTTTCAAGAGACAAAAATGTATAATTATAATTCTCTTAATAATCTACCGCAAAATTTCTTTTAAGTTACTGCAAAATCATGAGTGTAATCAAATTTGTGATATATATAATATAATTAGGTTTAATGTAAAAACTCTCAATTTAACTCACGTGCAATATATGTGAGTCTTTCGAATAAAAAATGATTAATTTTTCCTATTTGTCCTTTAAAAAAAGGTCATGTGATTATTAAATGTGAATTTTTTGTCAATTTCTCAAATATAAAGTTGACATTGTAACAAATTAGAACTGTAAAGACTTAATTATTATAATTGAAATTGAAAGTTTTAAAGTAAATTTGGTGTAAAGTGCAAGAGTGCAGAGTGTAATTAACCTTATCTTGTATTTTGCAAAACTTGTAGTCAATGTAATTTACCCTTAAAAAATGTATAAATTTAAAACTCAGTAAAAAATACTTTGTTTTCCCTATTTGAACCGTATCATACAAGTTTTAAAATTTTTTTAATGATATTTCATTAAAAAAAAAAAGAATAGTTATATTTCACCTTATTATAGTTTGGCTTTAAAACACACAACCTCCCTATAATTCAAATATGTAACCTCTTATAACTAAAATGCAAATTATAAAAATGTCTAAAATTACATCTGTTACTTAGCTTCAAAGTCACCAATTAAGGTTCTCTCTTTATATATTAGAATAGATGATCTCTCTCCCTTTCGCTACTGGGACATGAATTTGGGACTTCATGGGAGATGATTTGCTAATCTAAAGGTATTAAATTGGTAATCATACATGTATCTTCCTGGTTTACCCCCAGGTTGCTTCAACCCATTGTGAATGGGAATGAGAAAACTGATGAAATAATTGTGGAGAAGTCGTATAAGTGTATTGATGTGAAAATTGTGGGATGCATTTGGTGGTGGATGCGGCAATGTGGTGGTGGGTTTAGTATAGGATCCTATAATCTTCATAAACATGTAAATATATATGCATACACTAATCAAAACAATTTTTTTTGGGGATAAATTAGAGTGATAATAACCGGCAGTTTTTTTTGTTATTTTAAAAATAACAAACACCTCCCTTCTGCTTTACTTGTTGATATTAAATTTTTCCTTCCATACAACTTCCATCACTGGTAATGACTAAAATTGCTGATGTCATCTTACCAAATTTTCAAAATGCCAACACTATCCTCTGTATTCCAAAACCAAACAAATCATCTCTTTTACCCATCTCCATAGCTAAACACCCTTATCAATCATATCACCTCACCCAATGACGATTTGCCGCATCATATACTTGGTGACCCTTGTCTCATCAAAATTCTCACAAACTCACTTGCAAATATATATGTATATATAATGTGTATATTTATGCATGTGTATGCGGATTAGGCAAAGGATGAAAAGGAAGAAAGAGGGAGGAGAGCCGTGGGCCCTATGTGCAGGTGATGGTGGTGGCGTTTGGCGGTGGTGAGTGTAGTTGTGGTAGATGAAGTGAGGGGAGCAGATGGAATAACAGGACTGTGTGCTCGGATATTTGGGGTTCAATGGTGGATGCAGGGGTTCTGCCTTTTTTTTTGGAGTATTTCGTAGTGGAGAGATAGTTATGATACCTGTTTGCCTATGACGGTAGTTGATGTCTTTCAAAAGCAACAATCCACCATTGATTTCTCTCTCTCTCTCTCTATATATATATATACACCAACGTCTCACCATTGGCAAACCCAATTGGGTAAATTTTACTTTGCACCCCTGCACTTTGATAATAATTCCACTTTGGTCCCTCTACTTTTAATTGTCCCACTTTGCCCCTTATACTTTTAGTTAAGTACCAATGTGGTCCCTCCGTTAAATTTCCGTTAATAAATGTAACGGAAAACTCTTTTTTTTATTTTTTTCTTTTAAAAAAATGAAAAACAATATTTGTTTATTATTTTTTATTTTTAGTTGTTTACAAAATTTAAAAAATAAAATAAAAAACACTAAAATGGGTGTTTTTTTTATTTTCAAACCATTGTTTTAGTACTATTAGCATAAAAGTAACCTACAAATGTATTGAAAAAAAAAATCCATTTTAGTTTTTTTTGTTTTCTTTTTCAAATGTTGTAAACAACTAAAAACAAAAAAAATATTAAACAAACATTGCTTTTTATTTTTTAAAGCAGTGTTTGTTTAATATTTTTTTGTTTTTAATTGTTTACAAAATTTGAAAAAGAAAACAAAAAACACTAAAATGAGTTTTTTTTTTTCAATACATTTGTAGGTTACTTTTATGCTAATAGTACTAAAACAATGGTTTGAAAATTAAAAAAAACACCCATTTTAATGTTTTTTGTTTTATTTTTTAAATTTTGTTAACAACTAAAAATAAAAAATAATAAACAAATACTGTTTTTTATTTTTTTAAATGAAAAAAATAAAAAAAAGAGTTTTCCGTTACATTTATTAACGGAAATTTAACGGAGGGACCACATTGGTACTTAACTGAAAGTATAAGGAGCAAAGTGAGACAATTAAAAGTAGAGGGACCAAAGTGGGATTATGATCAAAGTGCAGGGGTGCAAAGTAAAATTTACCCAACCCAATTTCATGGCGTAAGTATGTAACAATTCATTAATTGCATGAATTCAGTGCATTGGGTAACCAGATTTGCGTATACATACTAGTGATATAGAGCAATCAATTTTCATTGGGTTTGTTGCATAAATCAATTACAGAGATGGGTTTGCTTTAGAAAAGCATTTGAGAGAGAGAGAAAGGAGGACAAACCTATCACTACCACGAGAAGGTGCACATGTTAGATTATTCTTAATTGAGCCCACATTAATTGTAGGTATTTTCTAAACACGGGTTGGACCTAAGTCTGGATGAGACAAACATGGTAACCCAATAATGTTGTGATCTATTATACACGGGCTAGTGTGCACCTATTATTAATGTGGGTTGACGAAAATTAGTGTGGGTCTATTAAGCCAATTGAGCCTTTTATGGAAGGGCCCAATGTAGCTAGGGTTTTTCTATATATATAGAGGCTAGGTTCCATCTCTTCTCACGATAATCAGACAATTTTTCATAAAATTCCGTCATACAGTAGTGGGTACAGGGAGGAAGACCAGCTTCCAAGAAGCCTTGTTCGAGATTAATCGCCGTTCAAAGAGTTTCGTGAAATTATGGAGCAAACAGGTAAGTTTCCGCATTCAGTTTTGTTTCCTGTTAAAGTTCCTATATTCACATATGACATAGGTCAACTTTTATGATCTCTTTATTGATGTTTACATGTGGTATCAGAGCCTAATATATGTGGATTAGGGACTTATTGTGTGATTTGAACTTGTTAAACTCGATTATGAGTTGTTAAACCCGAATCTTGTATGATTTAATCTGAACAATAGATGACTTTTTTTCAAAAAATTAATAAGGGACTTTTGTTCCTCTCTGAACAACGAACGTTTTGATATAAAGATTGTAATTTAACTCTATTCGTAGAGAAAGTTATGATGTTTTGAAGTTTCAGGTGAAAAACTTGAAATTTCTTATAAAATTCTTGAATATGATGTTTTTCATGCATATCCTTACATTATATTACATATTCTTGTTATTGAATAGCATACGAATCTGTTAGTATAAGTTTTGCGCAAGAAAAATCGAGTTTTGAAACCCTAACCGTCATGGCCGAATCTAGGGTTCTTGAAAATCTTAAAATCATGCGTTTTTCACCTTAAAATTATCATAAACATGTTTATTGATATTTAGAAACCTTGTATGTGTAGTAAAATAGCAAAAATCTTGCTCAAAATGTCAAATTTGGGGTGAAAATCGGGCTGAAAATCGATTTCCAGCGAACCTGGGTCGCGTTACAGATGAACCGGGTCGGTCTGGGTCGGGTCGGCCCGACTGAAGGTCAGGGATGACCAGCCGCGGCTGGCCTTGCCCACTCTCGGCCCCTAGCGAGTGTGGGCGCGTGAGACTTATTTTGGGGTCGGTCAAAAAATGAAAAATGTTCCTCTTAAATTAAAGATTCTAAATATTATTTTTTTAGAATTTTTAGGGACTGTTTGATATTTTTTGAGGCTAAAAAAGTGTATTTTTTTGCATTTTCTCAAAAACTGTGAACAATTTTTTGAAGTTTTTTTTATAGGTAACATGTTTTCAACTCTTTAAACATCATGGAATATTGTACTTTTTCTGGTTTGATACATAAAATAATAATTTCTATTTAGAGTTCGTTTTGGGCTCATTTTAGGAGTTTTTTTTGCGTTTTCTTGAAAACATGTGTACATCTGGGGTAATTTTCCATAGATAACTTGTTTTCAACCTTCTGAATCTATTGGTAGTATGTACTCTCCCTAGTTAGGTCCCTAAAAACTATACTCTCTCCCATAAGTCCTTTTAGGAGCCTAAAATTGTCATTTTATGTTAAAAATTGTAAAATATAATTTTATTACATGGCTTAGGCAATACATATATGATCACTGGGTACTTTTGGCTATGTGTCCATAAGGATGTGATTGCAGGCATTTTGATATGCTTGGATGTGATACATGGCACTTTTACATCAAGTAGTGTCATGATAAGAACTTTGGATTGAAATGGGTGCTACTGCCCAAAGGGGTACACTCATTAAATCTGATTTTCTTGCATAGGGTATATGACTGTGTCCATTGTGTTATTGCATACAATCGCCTGCCCAAAAGGGGGTTATTGTGTGCTTTAATGACAAGGATGTAATTCAGCAGCTGAACCGAGAGTGCCTAACTTTTGAAATACATGTCTACTCAAAGGGGACTATTTTTTTAAGTGTTTGGGCAATCTCATATGATGGCTGGCTGGGAGGGACCTCATAGCATGTTGCACTCTCTTCCCAAAGGGGAGACTGCAATGATGCACCGGGGCATCCCTATTATTTATACTTGATATAATTACTGCCCTCATTCTACTGATATGTTGCCTTTTTTGTTGCCATGACAGTTTCCTTTGCAATTAACAACAATAACACTACCGTTATGCTGTTGAATGGTTCAAACTTTAAGAAGTGGAAGCAGGATGTAGAGTTTGCCTTGGGTATTGTTGATTTGGATTTGGCCTTGAGGGAACCTGAACCTGGTGCAATCACTGATACTAGTTCTGTTTCCGAGAAGGAGTTATATGCAAAATGGGATAGATCAAATCGACTCAGTCTCATAGCAATTAAGAGATCCATTCCTAAGCACTTATTGACTGGCCTGCCTGAGACCAACAATGCCAAAGTACTGTTTGAGCTATAGGACAGAGATATCAAGTATCCAGTAAGGCTGAGACTGGAGCCCTGATGAATGAACTCACGAGTTTGAGGTATGACAGCTAGAGTGGGGTAAAGGCATATGTCTTGAAACTTATTTTTCTCCAATCCAAACTTAGAGGTCTGAATGTTACTCTCCCTCATGATTTCATTGTTCATCATGCTCTTAATAGCCTTCCAACAGAATTCAGCCAGATAAAGACTACCTATAACACCCAGAGTGAGTCTTGGACAATGAATGACCTCATTGCCAAATGTGTCTTAGAGGAGGATAAGCTTAAGAGAGAGAAAACTGAGTCTGCCTTGCTTATTTCTCATTCCAAAGTCACTTCTGGGCAGGGTCATGGGAACCGAAAGAATTGTAAGAAACCTAATGTCAATACTCCTTATAAAGGTCAGGATAACAAAGGGCATGGTAAAGGTCACGGTTAGACCCACAATCCTTTAGGTCCTAATGCTACAATTAAGAAGGTCATCAAGTGTTTTTTCTGTAGGAAAGAAGGTCACATAAAGAAAGATTGTCATAGGCACAAGTCCTGGTTAGAAAAGAAGAAGAAACAGGAAGGAGGTAACTTACTTGCCTTAACTTGCTTTGAATCTAATTTCGTTAGTGTCCCATCAAATTCTTGGTGGTTTGACAGTGGTGCAACTGTTCATGTTGCCATATCTTTGTAGGAATTCAGAGGCAAACGGAGGCCAAGTGAGAGTGAGACCAAGCTTAGAGTTAAAGATGATAGAATAGTTAAGGTCGAGTTCATAGGAGATGCCATTTTAAATTTAGAAACTGGTTTTCAACTTATTTTGAAAAACACTGCTTATGTACCGTCTTTTAGACGGAATTTGATTTCTATTTCTTCTTTGGACAAATTTGGATATGGTTTTCAATTTTAAAATGGCATTGTTGATTTATTTTACAATTCCAAAATTGTTGGCTATGGTTTGTTATCTGATGGATTATACAGGGTGAAATTAAAACAGGATAATGAGTATGCCTCCTTCCATGTTGAAAATAGTGTATCCAAGAGACCTAGAATTAAAGACCAGTCTTCCATGTTATGGAATAAGCGTCTAGGTTACATTTCTAAAGAAAGAATTCAAAGGTTAATTAAAGATAACATCCTTATATCACTTGATTTTGGAGATCTAGACACTTGTGTTGATTGTATTCGGGAAAAATTGACCAAGACTAGGAAGAAAAGTGCAACACGGAGTGGTGGCCTTTTAGAAGTCATACACACTGATATTAGTGGACCTTATTCCTCTACCTTTTGTGGAAATAAATATTTTTTGACCTTTATTGATGATTTCTCTCGTTATGGCTATGTTTACTTAATTAAAGAGAAATCTGATGCACTTGAAAAGTTTAAAATCTTTAAAACAGAAGTGGAGAATCAATTGACCAAAGGATTAAAGTTGTTAGGTCTGACCGTGGGGGTGAGTATTATGGCAGACATGATGTCACTGGACAGCATATGGGATCGTTTGCCAAATACTTGCAAGAATGTGGGATTATTGCCTAATATACCATTGCTGGTAGTCTTGAACAGAATGGTGTGGCCGAAAGGCGTAATCGCACCCTTAAAGACATGATGAGGAGTATGATGAGTAGGAGTAACTTGCCTACATATCTCTGGGGTGATGCCATTAAGTCTGCCATATACATTCTCAATAGGGTTCCCAGCAAGTCTATTCCTAAAACACCTTTTGAATTGTGGACTAGTAGAAAGCCTAGCCTTAATCATCTTCTTGTCTGGGGTTGTCCGGCAGAGATTAGGATATATAACCCTTTTAGTAGAAAAACCAACCTTAGAACCACTCGTTGTTTCTTCATTGGGTATCCAGATCATTCTAAGGGATACAGGTTCTACTGTCCTACGCTTGGTGCTAGGATTGTTGAGTCTCAGACAGCTAAGCTCTTGGAGCATGATACAGCTGATTTAGAGACCCCACAGCAGCTTGATGTTAATAGGAAAAACGAGGTGGTGTCTATCCCCTTGCCTAATGTTTAGACTTTTGTTTTGCCTACACCTGTGGATGGAATTGATCAGGAGTAGCTGGGGATTAATGCACTCATTGCTGCTAATGCTCCTGATCCTGTTGATCTTGTTGAGCTTGTTCCAGAGGTACCTGTGAGGAGATCAGTGAGACAGCGAAGACCTGCCATATCTGATGAGTTTATTGTCTATCTTGGTGAGAGTGACTATGATGTAGGTCCTGTGATTGATCTAGTGACTTATGCTAGTGCGATTTCAAGTCCCCAGTCTGGCATGTGGGTGGATGCTATGACGGATGAGATGCGTTCCATGACACATAATGGAGTTTGGGAGCTCGTTGATCTTCCAGTTGGCCATAAGGCTATTGGTTGCAAGTGGGTGTTCAAGACCAAGAAAGATTCTAAAGGGCAGGTTGAGCTTTTTAAAGCTAGATTGGTTGCAAAGGGGTTTGCTCAGAGAGAAGGTATTGATTATAATGATACATTCTCTCCAGTTTCATCTAAGGATTCATTCAGAATTGTCATGGCTTTGGTGGCTCATTATGATTTAGAGCTTCATCAGATGGATGTCAAGACTGCTTTTTTGAATGGTAGCCTAAATGAGGAGATTTATACGGTGCAACCTGAAGGTTTCAAGAAAGAAGGTAGGGAGCACATGGTATGTAAGTTGAAGAAATCTATTTATGGTTTGAAGCAAGTCTCGCGTCAATGGTATTTGAAGTTTGATGAGATTGTCATTTCCTTGGATTTTGTGGAAAATAAGGTTGATCAGTGCATATATCTCAAGGTCAGTGGGAGGAAATTTATTTTTCTTATTCTTTATGTTGATGATATTCTACTTGCCAGCAATGACTTAAGTCTTTTGGATGAGACTAAGATGCTGTTGTCTAATTCGTTTGATATGAAAGATCTTGGAGAGGCCTCCTTTGTTTTGGGTATTGAAATCATTCGTGATAGATCTCGTGGTGTGTTGGGGCTTTCTCAGAAGGGGTACATTAGTTGAGTACTTGAGAGGTTTAGTATACAGAACTGTAGACCTGGTGATGTTCCTGTTACCAAGGGTAACAAGTTCAGTAAGAGTCAATGTCCCAAGAATGATTTGGAAGTAAAAGCTATGCAAAACATTCCTTATGCTAGTGCAGCTGGCAGTCTTATGTATGCTCAGGTTTATACTAGGCCAGATATTGCTTTTGCTATGGGAGTTCTTGGTAGATATCTTTCTAACCCTGGCTTAGACCATTGGGTGGCTGCAAAGAAAGTAATGAGGTATTTGCAGAGAACGAAAGATTATATGCTTGTATAGAGAAAAGTAGACAATCTTGAGGTTGTTGGTTATTCAAATTCAGATTTTGCTGGATGTGTGGATGACATGAAATTTACCTCCGGATATGTCTTTATGCTAGTTGGAGGAGTTATTTCATGGACGAGTGTCAAGCAGACTCTTACAGCTTCTTCCACTATACATGCTGAATTTGTGGCTTGTTTTGGAGCTGCAACCCAAGCTGTTTGGCTGCGAAATTTTATTACAAAACTTAAGGTGATTGATTCCATTGCTAGACCACTGAAGATCTTTTGTGATAATAGTGCAGCTATATTCTTTTCTAAGAATAATAAGACTTCTAGTGGGTCTAAGCATATTGAGATTAAGTATCTATTTGTCAAGGATTTGGTAAGAAAATGTGACATCATCATTAAGCATGTCGATACAGAACAGATGATAGCAAACCCTTTGACCAAGGGACTTAGGCCTATTACCTTTGGTAGATATGTTTCCAACATGGGTGTAATTAGGTCATTTGATGTGTTTGGTTAGTGGGAGTTGTTTTCTTTACATTATTTGACAGATCTTATGTATTGAGACCTTTTTTGGTTATTTGATGGTTATCTTTATGGTTGTGTTTGATGCCATTTATGTATGAATATATTTCTGATACTTGCATATCATATGGATTAATGTATTCATGATTTAGTTTCTTAATAGTCTTAAGTTTGGTGTGACTTAAGCAATTCATGATATATCTTGTGTTTGCACCATAAAGTTGTCTCGAGACAGTTGTGCAAGACGTATAGGTTTCATTTGAAACCATTGAAATTCTCTTACTTATTGAATGAGTATACAGTTAAAGAGAATTTGAGGACTGATTGAGGATTAACACTGTTATCAAATCACATTTGGAGTGCTTTTTCCCACCACACTGCCACATTTGATCCATGTTGATAGAGTTATTAATGTTTGTAATCATGAGTGGTCTTGCATGGACTAGTAATGTAATGACTGCCTTAGTTAGATATTGATAGCTTTGTTGGACCGGATTGTTTAAGGTGTTGTTTCTCATCCTACTTGGTTTTTTAAAATTGTGGCCACATACAGTTATTTTCTTGTTCTAACTTGAGAGTCGTTTTTTAAAATTTTGTTTCTACAATTAATGTTGGCTCAAGTGGGAGAATGTTAGATTATTCTTAATTGAGCCCACATTAATTGTGGGTGTTTTCTAAACACGGGGTGGACCCAAGTCTGGATGAGACAAACATGATAACCCAATAAGGATGTGATCTATTATACATGGGCTAGTGTGCACCTATTACCAATATGGGTTGACGGAAATTAGTGTGGGCCTATTAAGCTAATTGAGCCTTTTATGGAAGGGCCCAATGTGACTAGGGTTTTCCTATGTATATAGAGGCTAGGTCCCCTCTCTTCCCACAATAATTAGACAGTTTTTCATAAAATTCCGTCATACAGTAGTGAGTACAGAGAGGAAAACCAGCCTCCAAGAAGCCTTGTTCGAGATTAATCGCCGCTCAAAGAGTTTCGTGAAACCATGGAGCAAACAGGTAAGTTTTCGCATTCAGTTTTGTTTTTTGTTAAAGTTCCTATATTCACATATGATCTAGGTCAACTTTTATGATCTCTTTATTGATGTTTACAGCACACACACCTATATTTGTATAGTTATATAAACTGTAGTGTGTAAGATATTGTATTTATACATAGATGAAATCACAGAGTAGGTTCAATTCCAGTCAATGGGGTTTGAGAGATCCTGTGAGAGGTCCACCACCACCTCACTTAGAGACAAAAGAGAGAAGGTTTATGGTTTAGGAGTTTGGGGTGGTGGTTATGCGAGATGGTGGTTCGGTGAGGTTCATCGATCGACCACCGGATATGGAGACCAAAGGGAGAGGGATAGTTCTGATGGTTAAGGACTGTTTGGTTATAAGAGTAAAGATAAATGAACATTAGAAATTTATTCATTAATTAAGGGGTAAAATGGTAAAAGTACCAACTCAGTTAACACCGCAAAGGGGCAAGACTGTCAAGGAAGTTTAGTGTCATTTAAGAAATCTTGAGGATGCTGTCTGTTATTATCAGATACTTTAGGCCAGGTGAGTGTAATTTATACCTTTTTTTTTATTTTTTATTACCTTCTACAAATACGGAGAGAGAAAGTGATGGATCTAGAAAACAAAGTGAGAAATCTAAAGAAGAGTGCTAGTTTTAGGGAGAATGAGAAATAGAGGCCATGTCTATAGAATAGTGACGAAGGACAAAAGAGAAAGAAGATGGGAAGAAACAGTAGAGGGCATTGGAGAACTTTCGTTCTCCATAATAATATTATCAATTATAACTTTGACATCACTGAGAGGTCCTAAATTATTTACAAGTTGAAAGACATATATTTTATAATATTATTATTAGTGTTAAATAAATTATATGAATCACTTTAGATTATTTACAATTTCAAAAAAAGAAAAAAATATTATTAATATTAAATAGATAATATGAATCACTTAAGGAACATTCGGGATTGTTCAACCTGCTAATGTAAAAACAACAAAAGATGATTTAATAGTCGTTGATTCTCATACAAAACGTGAGGTTTCAAGTTCAATTTCTCTTCACATATTTTTTTTGATCAATTATCATTAATGCAATTTATAATGTTAAAATAATTAATATGAATGATGACCTTGCGTGAGCTCGACGGAGTGGTTTTGGTCAAAGACCTGGATAGCTTATATCAACCCAAAAAAAATGCTATATATATATAGATATATATATTTTTTTTCCCTTGTGGTGCATAAAAAATACACCATAAAAGTCCTTCGATTCCTTTTTTTTTTTTTCCTTTTTTTTTGTGCCATCACATGAATTTGTAGATAGGCTCATCATGTATTCACCATGGAGCATTGCCCTTTCACACTAAAAAAATCCATTGCACCTATGTTGTGGCTAAATCTTAGGTGTCACCATACTCTGTTAAAGAGTAAGCTCCGCCATGACTATATATGGAGACCCGAACCCAATAATTAATTGAAAAGATTTAAATTTTTATCAACTAAACAAACCACTTGCCGGTAAAAGTCCTTCAGTTATAACACTGAAATACTCATGGTTTTGATGTTACTAGTTCTTAATTTTAGTTTTTAGCTTTTGAATTGACATTGATTTTTTAATTTTTTGTGGGTTTTTAATTTTGATTTTGACATTTTTTTTGACAAAATCAAAACTTTTTCTTTCTTTTTTCTCTTTTTGGTATAAGGTACTCACTCGAGTTCGTGGACATCCACATGAAAGAAAAAAAAAATGAAAGCTATTAAAAACAACAAAAAGCTAGCCAAAAAAAAAAAACTCATAAAAATGTTTCATCCAAATGAAGATTTAAAATATGAACGAGTTGGCCTAGAGATCAGGTGTCTAGCCTCTCGCTCATCTATGTGAGTTTAAGCCCTGGCCTCCACTTTCCAATAAAAAAACAATGAAATAGGTATGCCTTCGTAGTAAGATTGTGAATTTATTTATTTTGTCTAAACTACTCCAAAAGTAAGACAGTGACATTTGTTCCACCATACAATACAGCATTTTTTTAGAGAGTAGGATTGACGTGTGGACGGACGCATGGCTGGGAGTGTGCCTATCGCCCTCTACTGGGAAGCAGCAACGCGGCTTCGTCTTAGACATATCACACACGAAAAATCGCGTTTGTTGGCTGAACCCCCTGACCCACTTTCATTCATGACGCTGCCGCGGTTTGGCCAGGCTTTCTGTGACAGGCAGGTGGCTTATTAGTGATGGAGTTGGTAATCAGAAAATGGTTTTTTTCTTTTCAACACGTTTATGCCTCAGCCAGCTGTTTTACAGCCATAGTCTTCATCAACAATGGCAACACCTAAAGCATTGTCTCACCTTCTCCACTTTACACCTATATAAATGATACCAATGGAGCTGAATCTCGCTCCATCACAAACCAATAACTCTCCTCTCACACTGTCGAAACACTCTCTTCTCTTCACCATACCTCCCACACCCAAGGAGCAGCAACCATTCAATGGCTTTTCCTTCTGCTAGAGTTTCATCACTGTTGCTAATATTGTCCCTTGTGGGTAGTTTATTCATGGTTGTCTCAGCTGGTAACTTCTATCAAGATTTTGACATCACTTGGGGTGACGGTCGTGCCAAGATACTTAGCAATGGCAATCTTCTGACTCTCTCACTTGACAAAACCTCTGGCTCGGGCTTTCAATCCAAGAATGAGTATGTCTTTGGAAAGATTGACATGCAGCTCAAACTCGTCGCCGGAAATTCTGCTGGCACCGTCACTGCCTACTATGTAAGCAGCAGTAATATATGCCTTCAAAATATTTAAGCTGGTATAAACTCGAGTTAGTATTGAATTTTTAGTTTCTGTGAAATGCAGTTGTCCTCACAGGGATCCACCCATGATGAGATTGACTTTGAATTCTTGGGGAATTTGAGTGGTGATCCTTACATTCTTCACACCAATGTCTTTAGCCAAGGCAAGGGAAACAGAGAGCAGCAATTCTATTTATGGTTTGATCCCACTGCTGATTTCCACAAATACTCCATTCTTTGGAACCCCCAGCGCATCATGTAAGTACCTTAACCTACCCAGTGTACTGAATTTTCAAATTGTATTGTTCTTAGCTTTGTACTGATTCAATAATTTCTATCCCCATTTCAGCTTTTCTGTGGATGATACTCCCATTAGAGAGTTCAAAAATGCAGAGTCAATTGGTGTTCCGTACCCAAAGAACCAGCCGATGAAGATATACTCCAGTCTATGGAATGCTGATGATTGGGCAACAAGGGGTGGGCTTGTCAAGACTGACTGGACACAAGCTCCCTTCACTGCTTCATACCAAAATTTCAATGCCGATGCTTGCATTTGGTCTTCTGGAGCATCGTCTTGCAGTTCAAGTTCTCCATCTTCAACCTCTGGAACTACCAATTCTTGGTTCTCACAAGAGTTGGACTCCACAAGCCAAGAGAGGTTGAAATGGGTGCAGAAGAACTACATGATATACAATTACTGTGCCGACACGAAGAGATTTCCTCAGGGCCTTCCTCCAGAATGCAACATGTCCTAGAGAAGTGATACATAACCCATTAATCACTTCTTTTGTCATTGCCCTGTACATCCATTTCCTTTTATCCTGTTGTATGTAACTCCCACAATTCATATTATATCATTCTTTATCGTTGTAGTTATTTCCGAAATCAATAAACTAGATCATTATATTTTTCGAATTCTACCACGAGCTATGTTGTATGGCACTTCGTTGAAATTGAAAGATAATCTACAATGATATGTTTGGTAAGATACCTATCCATATGAATTATTTTTCGCACATTTTAAAGTTTTAAACACACACTCTCTCTCTCTCTCTCTCTCATTTTTTCACTAAACAACTAATCCGTTTGGGCATTTGATCGAACAGGTAGACCACTCCATGTCTCAAACCGAAACCGTGGAGCTTGGTAATTATCTGGCACCAATGAATATGTATGCAAGAGCTATTCTGAAAAATGATCATAAAAACGTTGAGGAATAAAAGCAAAATTTTCAGTTCAAGTTACTTTAAGAAACAGAGTCTGTAATCCATGGGCCATGAACCTCACATTGTTTGCCTCCACAAATTTGGTGAATATATTCATCATGCATGTTTTGATTGTGAAATAAACATAACCTTCACTATGTTGAATCCATTCTTCTTTTTAAGTTTTTTTTTTCTCCTTCTCCTTCTACTCGTACTGTTCACGTATCATGTGTACATACCTATAAATAAAAAAGTACAAATTTAAAATTTATAAAGAACTTCTTAATTTTTTTCCTAAGGATTCATATTATACACGTTCTAAATGTTTTTTTATATTTTATTTTATAAAACGGGTACCTACATAATTTGGCCCCAAAATACACGTTTTAAATTTTTTTTATATTATATATTTTACAAACATGGTTATTACAATTTACCTACCTATAGTTTGGCCTCAAAATACACAACCATATGGTTTACAACTAAAATGCAAATTGTATAGGGTTAACCATTTTGTAAAATGCCTAAATTACCCTTCCTGTTTTGTTTAATTTATCTCTTCTTTCTCTCGTTTTCTACCCCCATCACCTTTTGCAAATTCACTTAATTATGTCTAATCTTAACTCTATTTGCTTTATGTACCTCTTCGCACCCTGAATTCCAAATCTATTGAAGCTCCATTGTCATCCTCAACATAAACTCCACCACTGAAACTCCACTCTAGTTACAATTATCACTTTAGTTCAGATATTGGGTTGATGTTTTTCAAACTTTCAATTTAAGAATCAAACTATTTGACAAAAAAAATAAAAAAATAAAAAATTAGACATCATTTTCTGCTGCTGCTGGGACATTGACGTGGGACTTCATGGAAGATGATTTTTTTATTACATAGGGTATTAAATTCGATAGCTATAATCGATGTGTAATGAATGAATATATATATATATATATTACTGGTTTGCACCCAGGTTGCCTCAACCTATTGTGAATGGAGATGAGGATAATGATGAGTTAATTGTGGAAAATTCTTGCTCTCTGTGTGCATTGATCTGAAAACTGTGGGATTTATCTATGGTGGTGGCTGTGACAATATGGTGGTTGGTTTAGTGTATGATCGTAGAGAGAAAGTGATAGATTTAGAAAAGAAAGTGGGAAATCTAAACAGGAGAATGCTGATTTTAGAGAGAGAAAGAGCAGAGAAGATAGAATGAGCAAAAGATGAGATAAATGAAGGTGGTCGATTGCCCTGGTCGTTTTGACCATGTAGAATTTGAAGTCTTAAAGAGATAATGGAAGAGGAAGAGAGAGAAATAGAGAACTCACTGGCTGTGGGGTAGCTCAGGAAGAGAGAGAAACAGAGGCCATGGCCAGAGATTTAAGGAGAAGAGAGGTGGGAAAAAAAAGATAGAAAGAGTTGAGGGCATTACAATAATTTTGTAATCTCTAAATTAGGTCATGTACAACACATGCCTAAACAATGAGTTACACTATTGATTCAAAACATATGCGAACTATAATTTAATGAATATGTACGATTGCTGTTAAATAGATTTTATGAATCGGTAAAGAACATTTGGAATTGTTCAAACGGCTATTGTAAAAATCATAAAAGATAATCCACTGGTTGCTAATACTCATTCAGCCATGCTAAGTATGAGATTTTAAGTTCAATCTCTTCTTATATTCTCTTATGATCAGCTATTATTTATGCAATGTATGAATTTTCATGATTTGTAAGCTTGAGAGATTGCATGAATTTTCATGATTTGTAAGTTCGAGGGTGCAGTTGGTTAAATGTCTCAACACCCCATAGCCAAAAAAAAAATAAAATAAAATACTACTATAAATTTTTTATTTTTACTCATGGTGCATAAAAATTAAAATATAAAAAATTCATTTGAATCTAATGCTAAATTAACCTTTGTTTTGATGCAACTTTTCTTTTCTTCTTTTCTTTTCTTTTTTTGATTTTGCAATCAGAGGTGTTTGTCTTATGTATAACTCGACTAATCCCATTTTTGGCCTAGTCAAAGACAAGTCATCCATGCTAAGACTAAGTGATTCACAAGAAATAAATTTCTTGTGGCTTGGTCCCAAAGGATTGTCCAGTTTTGAACTCAAGACGTTTGAGTTTACAGCTCGTTTCTATCTCCACTGAGCTATCTCTTGGGGTTTGACGTAGTTTTTTTGCCGGTTCTTAATTTTAGAATTTAGCTTTTTATTGACTTCTTTTTGAATTGGCATTTAATTGTTACTTTTTTATTGCGTTGTAACTTTGGCTTTTGAATTATTATTATTTGTTTTGTTACAAAAGGCCAAGACCAAAACCTATTAAAAGCAACCAAAAGGAGGGGAAGAGGAACTCATGAAAAAGTTACATCCAAACAAAGATTACAATATGAAGTAGGTATGTTTTCCGGGTAAGATTGTGAATAATTATTTCGACAAAACTACTATAGAAGTAAGAATTTGAAAATTGTTCCTTCATGACATGTACAATAATATAGCATATATATTTTTTTTAGAGAAATTAGAAGTGAAGTGGGGACGGCCCCACCCTGGGAGTGTGCTAGCCACTGCTGGGAAGCAGCAACGCGGCTTCGCTTAAGATCAATTACACGAAATCGCGTTTTGGTGGCCGACCCTACCCACTTTCATCCATGGCGGTGCCGCGGCTTTGGCCAAGCGTTCTCTGACGAGAGAGGACTAGTGAAGGAGTTGGGAATTGGAAATCCATTTGTTTTTAAACTCATTTATGCCTCAGCCAGCTGTTTTACAGCCATACTCTTCGCCAACACTGTCAACACATCAAGCTTTGTCCCACCTTCCTATTTACCTTCTCCCCATTTTACACCTATATAAATGCTAGCAATGGAGCTCAATATCTCACTCCATCGCAATTCAAGAACTCTCTTACATTTACAAACACTCTCTTCTCTTGACCTTACATCCCAACATTCATTCGATGGCTTCTTTTGCAAGAGTTTCATCAGTAATGTTGCTAATGATGTCCCTGGTGGTTGGTAGTTTATTCATGGGTGTCTTAGCTGGTAACTTCTATCAAGACTTTGATATCACTTGGGGCGATGGCCGCGCTAAGATACTCAACAATGCTGAGCTTCTCACTCTCTCACTTGACAAAACTTCTGGCTCTGGCTTTCAATCCAAGAATGAGTATCTTTTTGGAAAGATCGATATGCAGCTCAAACTCGTCCCTGGAAATTCTGCCGGCACCGTCACTGCCTACTACGTAAGTGCTCTTAATATATGCCTTGAACATTTAACAAACTGTAACTTCTTGAGCTAGTATTGAATTTTTTACGTTTGCGTCATGCAGTTGTCCTCACAAGGATCTACCCATGATGAGATTGACTTTGAATTCTTGGGGAATTTGAGCGGTGATCCTTACATTCTCCATACCAATGTCTTTGGCCAAGGCAAGGGCAATAGAGAGCAACAATTCTATTTATGGTTTGATCCCACAGCTGATTTCCACAAATACTCCATTCTTTGGAACCCCCAACGCATCATGTAAGTACCCGAACATAACGAAATGTACCGAATTTTCAAATGGTATTGTTCTCAGCTTTGTACTGATTCATTTATGTTTGTCCCAATTTCAGCTTTTATGTGGATGATACACCTATAAGAGAATTCAAGAACGCAGAATCAGTTGGTGTTCCGTACCCGAAGAACCAGCCAATGAGGATATACTCCAGTCTATGGAATGCCGACGATTGGGCAACAAGAGGTGGGCTTGTCAAGACTGACTGGACACAAGCTCCCTTCACTGCTTCATACCAGAATTTCAATGCCGATGCTTGCATTTGGTCTTCTGGAGCATCATCTTGCAGTTCAAGTTCTCCATCTTCAACCTCTGGAGCTACTAATTCTTGGCTCTCACAAGAGTTGGACTCCACAAGCCAAGAGAGGTTGAAATGGGTGCAGACAAACTACATGATATATAATTACTGCACGGATAAGAAGAGATTTCCCCAGGGAGTCCCACCAGAGTGCAACATGTACTAGAGAAGTGAAACACAACCCATTAATCACTTCTTTTGTCATTGCCATGTCCATCCATTGTTGTATTCTTTTGTATGTAACTCCCACAATCAATTATTTCATTCTTTATCGTTGTAGTTGTTACCGAAATGAATAAACTAGATCATTATTTTTTGAATTCTACCAAGAGCTATGTTGTAGAGCATTTCGTTGAAGTTGAAAAATATTTATCTCTTCGCCTCTCTCTCTCTCTCACTCTCATTTTTTAACTAAACTACCCAAACAGCTAAACTACCAATCCGTTTGGGCATTTGGTCGAACAGGTAGACCACTTCATGTCTCAAACTGAAACCATGGTGCTTGGTAATGATATCAAACTAAACTACCAATCGGTTTGGGCATTTGGTCGAACAGGTAGACCACTTCATGTCTCAAACTGAAACCATGGCGCATGGTAATGATATCAAACTAAACTACCAATCCGTTTGGGCATTTGGTCGAACAGGTAGACCACTTGTTGTCTCAAACTGAAACCATGGAGCTTGGTAATGATATCTGGTGCCAATGAACTAGTAATTCAAGAGCTATTGCGAAAAATGATCATAAAAACGTTTGAGGAATTAAAAACAAGATTTTGAATTTTAAGTAGGCCTGGTAAATGCACGGGTTTGGGTTGGATCTAAACGGGTTGCATGTTTAAAAGATTAAACCAAAACCATCCATTTACATGGCCGGTCAGAGATGAGCGGATTGGATATGGGTCAACTAAAACTCATGAACAACCCATTTATCCCATAATTGAAATTGTTAAGAACTTTTTATTTTATTTTAATGAAGTTGTACCGTATACACACACATATATAATATTATGTATACACACACACACACATATATATATATATATATATATGAGCAAGCAACACATAAACAAAGAAAAATAAAAAAAAACCTCGTTATCTAACCAACAATGGAAAGTTGTTTGAGTCAACTTATTATAAGTTATAAGTTATTTTTAAAAAATATAATTAAATATAAATAATTTTGTAAGTTACTCATTTAAACATATTTTAAAAAAATCATAAATTGTGTCCAAACAATTCCAAAATTTCTATATACATTTGCATCACAAAAGTGAACAACGCAAAAAAAAAAAAAAAAAAAAAAAAAAAAAAAAAACAAAAAAAAAAAAGTGAAGAGAAAATGTTCAAACATCCTAATCATCCATGCATAGAACCTAAAAATTTGAGGAGATAAATAAGACAAAGGCAACTTACTTATATTCAAAGAAAATGCAAGTGCTCATTGCTCACACAAACAAATGAATTTTTTATTCACATCCGTCCCAACTAGGCATATGGGTTCTTCGATTGCTGCTTGACTGGAACAATTAAATGACCTTCTAGCATTAGGGTTCTCCGATTGCAAGCCTCCGACTGTAACTCTTCGTCAAGGACAAACAATGAAGTGTGGAAGAGCTGATGTTGAGTGATTGCCGATGATAAGCAAGTGAACTCGAAGAGCCAAGAAAGAAGTCGAAGACGACTAAGAGCCCTAATTGGAAATCTGGAACTGAAAATGTGTTGAGTTGGTTGTGTCCCGTGTTTTGAATGGGTGTCTTATAGGTACTCCACATCAACTCGCCTAGGCCCATTTATATTTGAGAGTTTTATAATTGACCCAACAATAACCCATTGGTTGTAGTTGTAGGATCCGAACCCATTTAACTTGGGCAGAGCCGGACGGGTTTATGGTTTCGAGCTTACTTTGCTAGGCCTAATTTTAAGTCATGTTAAGGAAAGGTGTCTATGGTAACAGTCCATAGGCCAACCTCACATTGTTTGCCTCCACAAATTTGGTGCATATATTCATCATGTTTCAGTGTGAACTAAACATGCCCTTCAGTTTGGTAAATCCATTCTTCTTTTTAAGTTTTTTCTTTCTTTTTCTACTCGTACTATCCGTGTATTATGCGTGCATACCTATGAATAAAAAAAAATGTATAAATTTAAAATTTATCAAATACTTCTTCAAATTTATCCACGTTTTAAATGTTTTTTATATTATATTTCATAAAAAAGAGTAATTAATCTTTTACCTATCGGGCCCCAAAATACACGGCCTGTGGTTTACAACTAAAATATCTGGATTACCCTTGCTCTCTTGTTTAATTTACCTCTTCTTTTTCTCTTTTTCTACAACCACCCATTATCCTAAACCTTGAGAATTTTGCAGATCCATTTAATTCTGTCAAATCTTAACTCTATTCGCTTAAACTACCTCTTCGCACTTTGAACTCCAAATCCATTAATGCCCCATGCCGTCTTCATTCCCAACATAAACTGCATCACTGAAACTCCAACCCCCTACAAAAAATAAAAGAACTGCTACTGTATATTTTTCATTTTCATTGATGGTGCATCAAAAATAAAAATATATACAAAAATTCATTCCAAACTAACGCTAAATTAACCTTTGTTTTGATGCAGCTTTTTACTAGTTCTTGATTTTAGATTTTAGCTCTTTACGGACTTCTATTTCAATTGGCATTCAATTTTCTTTTTCTGTTTTTTACTGATTTTTAACTTCGGCTTTTGAATTTTTTATTTAGATTAATTACACTTTGCATCTTTACACTTTACACCGAAGTTTACTTCAAGACTTTTGTTTCTTTTATAACAATTAAAACGCTTACACTTTTAACTTGATATAATATAAACCTTATGCTAACTTCTATATGAAAAATAGTCAAAAAATTTGCATGTGATGAGCACATTGCTTTTTTTAAGGTAAAGATGTAAAATGCAACTCCTCTTCTAATAATTTATTACTAATTTCTCTTAAATTACTTCAAAGACACTAATGCAATCAACTCCATAATGTATATAATGTAAGTATGGCTCATTTAAAAGTTCCAAATCGGCTTACATGGGATATGTGTGACTATGGTTGGGAATTGACTATATTTTACGTCTTTGGCCTGGATTGAAAAATTATTTTTCATCTATTTTTCAAATGAAAATTAACATAAGGTTTACATTACAACAAATTATAAGTGCAATATCTTAATTGTTATAAATAAAAATAAAAATTTTAAAATGAGATTTAATATAAAGTGCAAAGAGACAATATGTAATTAACTTTTTTTTTTTTGGGGTTACGAATAGCCAAAACCAAAACGTATTAAAAGCAGCCAAAAGCTATGGGAAGGCCGGGGTACACTAATCAAAAAGTTGCATCCAAGGGAAGCTCAAAATATGTAGGTACGTTTTCCTGGTAAGATTGTGAATAATTAATTTGACTAAACTAATACATAAGTAAGAATGTGAAAGTTATTCCTAGCATTTTCTTTTTCAAGAGAAAGTTGAAGTTAAGTGGGAGCGGACCCACCCAGCTGGGAGTTTGCTTGCCTCAACGCGGCTTCGTTTAAGATCAATTACACGAAATCGCGTTTGTTGGCTGACCCTGACCCATTTTCAGTCATGGCGGTGCCGCGGCTTTGGCCAGGCTTTCTCTAACGGGAAGGGACTGGTGATGGAGTTGGGAATTGGAAACCCATTTGTTTTTAAGCTCGTTTATGCCTTAGACAGCTGTTTTACAGCCATATTCTTCACCAACACCGGCAACACATAAAGCTTTGTCCCACTTTCCTATACAGCTTCTCCCTAATTTACACCTATATAAATGCTAGTAAGGAAGTCTCAATGTCTCATTCAATCACAAACCAACAACTCTCCTCTCTCACACACATCTCTTCTCTTGGCCTTAACCTCCCACTTCTTAACTTCAAAAATATCATTCAATGGCTTCTTCGACAAGAGTTTCATCAGTGTTGCTAGTGGTGTCTAGTTTTTTCATGGTTGTCTCAGCTGGTAACTTTTATCAAGACTTCGACATCACTTGGGGCGATGGCCGTGCTAAGATACTCAACAATGGCGAGCTTCTCACTCTCTCACTTGACAAAACTTCTGGCTCTGGCTTTCAATCCAAGAATGAGTATCTCTTCGGCAAGATTGACATGCACCTCAAACTCGTTCCTGGAAATTCTGCTGGCACCGTCACGGCCTACTACGTAAGTGCTTGAATATTTGCCACACATTTTTAAGAATCTGTAACTGGTTGAGCTAGTATTGAATTTTTTAATGTTTGTGTTATGCAGTTGTCCTCACAAGGGTCGACCCATGATGAGATTGACTTTGAATTCTTGGGGAATTTGAGTGGTGATCCTTACATTCTCCACACCAATGTCTTTGGCCAAGGCAAGGGCAACAGAGAGCAACAATTCTATTTATGGTTTGATCCCACTGCCAATTTCCACAAGTACTCCATTCTTTGGAACCCCCAACGCATCATGTGAGTAACCAAACCTAACAAAAAGTATTGAACTTTCAAGTGGTTGTTCTCAGCCTTGTACTTTCAATTGGTATTGTTCTCAGCTTTGTACTGATTCAATAATGATTGTCCCCATTTCAGCTTTTCTGTGGATGATACTCCCATTAGAGAGTTCAAAAACGCAGAATCAGTTGGTGTTCCATACCCAAAGAACCAGCCGATGAGAATATACTCTAGTCTATGGAATGCTGATGATTGGGCAACAAGGGGTGGGCTTGTCAAGACTGACTGGACACAAGCTCCCTTCACTGCTTCATACCAGAATTTCAACGCCGATGCTTGCATTTGGTCTTCCGGAGCATCATCTTGTAGTTCAAGTTCTCCGTCTTCAACCTCTGGGACTACTAATTCTTGGTTCTCACAAGAGTTAGACTCCACAAGCCAAGAGAGGTTGAAATGGGTGCAGAAGAACTACATGATATACAATTACTGCGCCGACACAAAGAGATTTCCTCAGGGCCTCCCTCCAGAATGCAACATGTCCTAGAAAGTGAAACACATACCCATTTCTCACTTCTTTTTTCCTTGCCAAACCTATTCCTTTTTATTAGTATTCTTTTGTATGTAACTTCCCAAATTCAATTCTTTCTGTCATCTATTGTTGTAGTTATTATTGAAATTAGTAAAGCCAGATCATTATTTTTTGAATTATACCAAGAGCAATATTGTTTATTGAGGTGAAACACCACTAAGAAAATTACAACCTTGGTTGTGAATTACTGAATAGGCTCTCCAATTTGGCAGAACCTAAAGACTGAGGTTTCATGATTAATTTTCTTCTGGGGTTGGGGGTTGGAAGTTAAATAGCTTGCAAGAACTTACCAGACTTCATGTTATATAAATCGCACTGCCTCCACTATGGAAAGTTAAGCTAGCGAAAACTACCCTTCTAACCAACTTCAGGAATTTCCTCCTTCATTTTGTAGGTAGCCCAATGATCTACAGTATTACAGCTTCTTTCCTTCCACAACATTTACACAGAGAATCTTTCATACTAGAAGTGATTCCATTCAATAGACAGCAATCAGCGGCTATACGTATACATGTCCCTGTTTGCCCTCTCTCTCTCTCTCTCTCTCTCTCTCTCATGCAAATTTGAACTCCTTGAACCTGACGCCACCCTCCACATATTATCTTCTCAACAAGAAATCCAAAAACTAACATCTGCAATGTTGCTGTATTTATGTCATAGCCCATATATAACATGGCTCCAAAATGGTATTTCATCTTGTGTCTAAGTAAATGAATTGATTCATAAGGAAGCAACTTTAGGCAAAATAAATTGCATGACTGTACAACAGAAAATCAAACAAATTGACATCGCAGCATTAGAAGTGATCAAACAATAATAGCAGCTCACAAAAAAAAAAAAAAATGAATACCTACTAACTCGAGCAAATTTGCAGTGATTTGCCTTTGAGCTTATGTTGGAACAAACTAGCTCGATCACAATAGATTCAAAGAGTTACTGAAAACATATACATATATATCATGTTTTTTGGGTTATAAATCTTCTTTCTAGGTTTGGAAGTAAACACACACATGCTTTATAGTTCACCAAAGGTCATGACAAGAAAGATGTTCAATGAGTTTGGTTCAGTAATGGTGAATAAAGGGTGCAAGTAGACAAACTTCAAGGTGCATCATAGTAGGGAAAGTGTTCACATGGAGCAACATGCATTGTGCTTACAATGCAGCATAGCACATCCAAAGAAAAGGCATTTTATAAATTCTACTAGCCCAAGTACCACAATTATTACTTTACTTCTCTATCCTAGAATAGGCTGTTGAAATTCAACAGGAACTCATTTGAAAGTATTCTCAAAATTTCTTCCTATGTTCTTTCAAGCGTGCTTCTTCGATTTGTGTGTTGACATGTGGGCATAGAAGTAATGGAGACAAAAATGCTTAACATATGATCTTATAGCTTCATGGAAGGCATATTGTTGGGTACAATAAGAGAAAAACAGAAATTGTTCGCTCTATCATAACAATGTAAGGGAACTGTTAATCTAACCAATGAGCTCCAGAGAAAACTTAAGAAAAATTCTCAAATTTTCAAAAGGTATCTCAATACAGACCACTAACCGAATGGAATTCGCATGGGTGAAAGACCTTGAACACACTAAGTCCCCAGGCTAATTGTCTCTCTGTTACGATGGTAAACCATTTCTCTTTCATTGAAGTGGTAAGCGATGAACTTGGTAGCAATGACCTACATTGATTCCAAAGCCGCACCAAAGAAGAACAGAAACTGATCACATACTTCCAGATAGACACTAGATTCCCAACCATCTGCATTGATGACAAATGAATTCCAAACTTTGCATCTGTGCTGTTAAGAACCATGCATCCCACAGTTAATTGACAAATTCAGGGGCCCAAAAAGCATATAGACCTAATCATGTGCTCTAGTCACTGCATCAACAAGGTAACTTCACTCACCCTCAGCTATCACTTTACTCCTAACATTCCTTGTAAACTACATGCCAGCCTTTATATATAAAGCACAGGTATAGTGCTTTATATAGACACTATATCTAGGCACGAGCATTATTTCTCACAAACATGATCAGCTTTACATGAGAATCAGGTAATAGCAGGAAAAGCACGATATCTAAACTTCAAATAGAGTTTCCTCATATGGAAAAGCTTTGTAGTGTGCACATGGTGCCCAACCAACTCTATGGCAAACTGGCGGCAAAACGCAAAGCTTCTTTGTGGTCTTTTCCTTAAGATTATAAGTGATAATTTTGCCACCTATTGCTAGCACCAGATGAGACTCATCTTCTTTCTCTCCTCTGCCCAGAAATATCAAAGAAAATGCACGAGGCATGTAGCTTGAATCCATCCCTGGGGTCATAATTATCACTGGGTTAAGATCACAACAACATTTCACAAACCACCCAGAGTAATCTCTCTCCATCTCATGAACATTCAATAGAGCATTGTTAGCTTTCTCTCTTACAACAAGATGCAAATGGCCATTTGACTCTCCTAAATATACAACATTTGAGCCCTTGGAAATCGGCAACGACATAATTTCAAGTAGTCCTCCATCAATATCAAAACATACAATATCACTTTTACTTATCCAATGAACTCTACCATTCCAAAATACTCCCCTGTTAAAGCAGACTGTGTAAGATATCGTGAAAGGTCCCACTGGTTCATCCCATAAGCCTACCTCAGATCGATAAATCGCAATTTTTATTTGATAATTTACCATACAAGCATTCGATTCCCAAACACAAACAACTCTGTAGTGAGCTGATTTCAAAGGATCAAAAGCCAAATAAATACCTAACAAGTTTATGTTCAATTCACTCCCAGGTCTTGTGGGTTCTTCAATCTTAAGATTGCAAAGTTTGTGTCCGACCCCAAAGTAGCCCCTACGGATTCTACAATTGTGAACCGTGCCCACTAAAGGAATTTTAGTGGATCGTTTGGTAGTGGGGTTACAGACATAGTATTCAAGAATTGAACAGTCCGAATTGCCATCAAACTTTGAATAGCACAACAAGCCATTGCAAGAATGCAAAAGGGTAGTACCTGGGTGGCCAAGGAACTGGAAATGAGGAGCCCCAAGAAGGCAATCGTCGAATGGCACGAAGGCGAATTCTGGGTTAGTCCTGAGACTGCGGAGGAACAGAGCCGAGACGGGTTTGCGGCTGCGGCGAGCGTGGCGGTGAGAGAATTGGGTATCGGAGATGAGAGAGAGCCATCGCTTGCTTACGGATTTGAACTGGGTAAGAGGTTTTACAGGCAAACGTACTAAGATGTCTGCTATGAGATCGGCGTTTCCGGCGACGGTCTCGACCGCCGATCTCTGCGCATCGGAGTCGGAGTCGGAGTCGGAGTCGTAGGCGTTTCCGGCAACGGTCTCGACCGCCGATCTCTGCTCATCGGAGTCGGAGGAGCTTTTGCTACCGTTGGGTGTCATTCTAACAAGTCAATTGGGGTTTCTAGGTGGAGATCAAAACTATGATTGGAGTAAACCGATGCTGATAAAGCAATCACAACCACGAGAAATTTTACAGTGCTCTTGCATTGGATGCCATTCTAAGGGGTGTTTGGATGGCTTTTTAAAAAAGCTATAAGCTATAAGCTTTTAGTTTTAAAAAACACTTAAGTAAGTGACTTTTTCAGGCTGAATAGATATTTGGATTTCAGTTTATTTAATAACTTATGATTTTTTTTAAATTGTGTTTGGCTCCTCTTAAAAAAAAAAATAGCTTAAAAAAATTGCTTATGAACACATTTTTTTTAAAAAGTGAGTTTTTAAAACTAGCTTATAGTTTCAAATCCCTCCTCACCCCCAATTTGCCCAAAAAGGAAGAACATTTCCCTCTTGCGATAGAAAAATCATGATTGGGATGGTAGACCAAAAGTTACTTATGTCTAACATATTTTTTTTAAAGTTATTTAAAAAATTTATTTTTTAAAACTAATTTATAGCTTATAATCTACCTATTCAAACACCTCCTAAATTAGGTCTAAAGAACTACTTTTTTCGGTAGGAGCCAAATACAATTTAAAAAAATCATTAAATTTAATTCATAAGCTACTAAAAAAGCCATCATACAAACACTCCTCAACAAGTCAACTTGGGTAAGGGTTAATTACAATTTGACTACTTTTAACAATAGTTCTCCTTTTAACAATAGTCCAGTATCATTTTACGTCCTCCAATTAAAAAAAGTGAACAATTGAACCCTTCAACTGTGATAATTCATGTTAACACAATTAACAGAGAATGCTAATTACTTGGGTAACCTTGCTTGAATGACTATTAAAATAGACCAAGAAATGGTGACCTCTGCAACTGCAAGATCGACCCTTCTCTTTCCTCTTAACCATTCATTCTCGTGGCCCTCTTCACTCTCTTAACCACCACCATACCATTGACGACGACTCTGACCGTGTTGCTCACCCCTCCTCTTTCGTTTTCCTCATCTTCTTGACGCCATCCAACTCCTTGACAAGCCCAAGCTCCATAAAGGATAACATGTCTTCCCATTAGATAAAATGTACGTATGTCTCGTCTGGGCGAGGTGAAAATTAGAACGTTTTCATGGTCCGTCAGTGTAACACTGATTTAGAACTCATTAAATGTTGGTTGAAAAAAAATGAAAAGATTTATTTATTTCGCTTGGCATTTATTTATTTATCTCTTTGATCTGGTGGTGATCATCAGGAGGAAGATCATCTTACAGAATAGGCAAAGCACATGTAAGCTGAACCTAAATATAGGCTGGGGTTTAAGAACTTCGGAAGTTTGGATTGTGATTGCACTGATATTGTTCCTAGCTAGCCTGGTCAATTTGGTTTTATCTTCCACATGCAAAAAGGGGAAAAAATATTTTCTATGTTGAGAAAAAAGCTAAACACATCCAATTAAGGCTTCCTTAAACAACTTCGACAGGAGCAATAGTAGAATCCGGATTGTGAAGGACCTGTTCAATGGATGCTAAGGTTGGGCATTGGATGTCCTATATAGATGGAAGCTGTTACCAGGCTCCGCGCGCCCTGATTGCGATAGGAAGGGGTTGTCGTAGTGTCACCATCTTAATTTCTTCTTTGGGCGTTGTAAGCACCTGGCCAATGCCAATGATACGAAGAGCTAGCTTTGCTACCCTGGCTCAGAGAAAAGTCTACTTGCTTGCTAGAGAAGGTGACCCTTGGTTCAAGGGCTTGAAAGCCAAGTTCGTTTATAAGGAGCAACTTTGCTACTGTCGATGACATGGCTCAATAAAAAGCTGTCGTGTGGCAAACTCCAAAGGTTCGCATTATACCAGATTATAAACCTTAAACTTCCCAGTTCCCCCCACACTCGATCTAAGCTTTATCTTTTTTTTTTTTTGAGAAAACAGAGCTTTGAAAGCTTTATCTAAGCTTTGAAATCCTCTTCACCAGCACAACCCCGGCAAACCTCCTTCACCTATGCACCATCATCTCTTTTTTTGTTTTTATTCAAATCTCTATTGATGGTTAGACCAAAAGTCTATCTTCACACCCGTCTCCTCCCCTCTCTCTCCCATTTGCTCAATCATAGCCACCAAAACCAGGGACGACAGCAACGAGATGGTGGATTTGAAAGATTTGAATACATACTTTTCTGAAAGCTTATCATACATCTCTGTTACTAGGTTTTTGGTATCCTAATTTTATGATTGAATCTAAATTATTAAAAATTAAAGGGGAAAAAAAGAATCTCAAATTAATTTGTTATTTCTTCACTTTATTAATTAATTGTTATAAATACAAAGCAACGAGCTCATAGGAGAGAGGATGGAGAGAGATGGATCTACAGTCTACTGATATGGTTTTTAAGGGAGAGAAGATAGTGTGTTGGTTTAGGGCCTTAGGCTGTTGAGTTTAGAGAGAGAAAGAGGAAGAGGAGGCCTAAGTTTAGAGAGAGAAAGTGGGGTGGCCGTTCATGGTGGCCACTACTGCATGATTCAAGCTCGAATAATGGTTACGGTTCACACAGAGAGAGAGAGAGAGAGAGGAGGAAGAAGAAAGGATAGAGAGAGAAAGGGGTTTACAAGTTTATAATTTGGTGTAATGCGGACCTTTGGAGCTTGCAACGCGATAATTTTTTATTGAGTCATGTCATCGACAGCAGCAAAGTTGCTCCCCCGTTTATAAGGCTAGGACTCCTTTAGGCTTAGGCCTTTGAACATTGATTCTATTCTCTCTCCTGAAGAAGGGCTAATGCTAATATAAGACCAATTATTGCCTCTTTATTACTTGCTGGATCGTACCATTAGTTTTTAATAGATGAGTGTTGGTCCTGTGGAAAATAAGTATGAAATGGGAGTGTCACGACCCATGATTCACATGGTATAATATTATCTGTTTTGTCCATTAGCCCATACGGCTTTAAAACGTGTTGTACCAAAGAGATACAAGTGCCTACATATATAGCACTTTCCCTCTCATTTCCCAAGCGATGTGAGAATACAAATCCTTGGAGCTAACTTACCATTGCCGTAACCTGTCAAGATCTCGTCCCCTCCTATGTGCGGTAGCCCGAGTCTGACAATCCACCCCCCTTATGAGCAATGTGTCCTCGCATTAGGCTGGATCCACACACTCCCTGCTGGGATTAGCTTTCATACTATTTTGTCAGGACTCAGGATCTAGATGGTATAATATTGCCCTTTTTGGATATTGGTCCGCACGGCTTTAAAATGTGTACCAAGGAGATATAAATACCTACATATATAACATTTTTTTCTCTCTTTCTCAAGGCGACGTAGGATCACAACACAAATCCTTAGATCCAACCTGCCACTGCCGTAGCCTGCCAGGATTTCGTTCCCGCCCACGTGAAGTCACCCAAGTCTCACAAGGATTGTGTTGCTACATGCTCTATGGCGATCCCAAAATAGAGTGTTATTTTTTGTGTTTTTAAGGGGAAATAGCTTATGCTTTGTTGGTCGCTCACAGAATCAGCTAGTACCTACTTGGGCCTGTGTCTTACTCAAAATTGTGGATTGCGTTGTTTTCTAATTTGTAGGAGAGTTTACTCGTTACGGCCAGGTTCGAAGTGTCCTGCCTTAGATAAGTTCTCCGAGTCATAAAAAAAAAATGTATAAAGTGTTAATAATTAACTAATCCCAAAGAGAAACCATGAAAAAAAATTAAATTTTGTTTTCTAATTGAATCCTCTTTAAATATAACTTAAAATTGATTGAAAGATTGTGATATTATCGATCAGGGTTTGCTATGTTACTCTTTCTTGTTTTTATTTCGAAAGAGGGACACTGAACGTAAGATGATTAAACAATGGTGCATTAAGACTCCATTCAATTTGTCGTCTAGCAAAATGATGGGCACCCTTGTCCCTGATCTTATATTAGGTGGCAAATTCTGTAGATTTAAATACTTTATTCATAAAAAAATTTCATTCTCTATGCATCTGTCAGTTAGATGATGGATGTTATAAAGAAGTTTTTTTTATTATAAAAGGTGTTCGGGTCAAGTATGGATTCAAGGTGGTGTATTCAAGTTCGTGCAAAGGATAACTTGATTACTCAAGCTTGGAGCTCAATAATTCAAAATTTCTCAAGACCAAAGGTTGTTGCTCTAGTCCCGCTCTTCTCTTGCTAGAGCGAAGTTTAGGCCCTGTTTGGAATTGGTTTCAATTCCGGTTTCGTTTTCGTTTTTCGTGTTCTCAGAACCAAAAAATTTGAGAACAACTCGTTTTTCTTGCTTTCGGAAACAAAAAAATGGGACCATCGAAAACACTATCGTTTTCATATCGTTCTCCTTTTTGTATAAAAATGGTTCCGGAAACTCAGAAAACACCTTTTTAATGGTTTTTGAAACTGGACTGTTTTCTAAAAAAATTTTCGAAAACAAGTTCCGGAACCAGTTTACCAAACGCGGTTTCGACGGAAACAGTTTTCGGAACTAATCTGCCAAACACGGTTTCGTCGAATTTCAAAAAACAAAAACAGAAAACAGAAACTGAAACCACAACCAAACAGACCCTTAGGTTCTCAGGTCTGCAAAACTTCAGCGGCGGTCACTCTTATCTGGCTCTTTTATAACTAGAGCCACAATATTGTCATTCTTCTCCGCTCTTATCTTGCAAGAGTAATAATCGTAGTTTCCGGATTTGAGTTTTCCTTTCTGTATGCGAGTTGAAGTTTTTTATATATATGGGATGTCCTTTCAGGGTTTAATGTAGCTCTTATTATTTATATACACATCTGAAGTAATTTCTAAAGCTCTTTGTAACCCTCTCTAACTCCTTAGCAATACAACGAACTTTAAATCTTCATCAACAACACTTGTCTTAGTAGTGCATTAAGATCTATAACTTGGTGTTCATCGTGGTTCAAGTATGAAATAATAGTAAATAGCGGTAAGTGAAAACAACTTCAATTTCACTAAGATTCGTGCACTTTAATATCGTACTTGGAGATTGGACTGGATGTCTAAGTCCTGTGATTTTTTTCGCATTAAATTTTTACACTAAAAATATTGTATGCCTTGTCTTGTATGTGATTGATTTATTTTTACTTATGCATAATATGTGATTATGAATGACTTGTTCAAATCCATAAATTAAATAGTAAATTAGTGGATTAGATTGATTAACTACTTAAAATCAAACACATCTCCAAATGAAAGTAAATTCATGTATCTAAGAAGTTTTTACTATGTTGTAATATATGAAAAATGTCAACACTACCTCGCTAATAATTTTTCAGTACTCATTTTATGAAATTGTGATTTTTTTTAAAGGTCTCTATTTACAATAAATTATTACTGTTGATTTAATAAAACATTACATGTCACAACAATGTCTGATAACCATGAGAATTGAAAATTTCTGTAAAACTTGACTTAGTACGCTTGCTTGTACAATATACAAATTGCAAACAAAGTCAACTCTAAAATCGAAACTAGAGACATTACGTTCCATATGACAAGTACAAATTAAGACATTCAAACAAAAAATATAGAAACATGTGACTAAAATAACTTGTTTCTTGTGGGTCCAAAACATAGCCTTCAGCACACAATTAGTAGCAAACAAGAGAACTAGAACAAAGCACTAGCTCTCTACTTATTAAAGATTTGAAGTGAAAATAAACACCACCACCTTCCTAAGGAGATGCAACAACCCAATGGTAGCTCTCCAACATAACATAAACTTGTAGCTATATCAGGACATTAATACTTCTTCGATAGGCTTGCGAGCAAGAATAACTGAATTTATCACATCATTTGAAGGATGGAAAATGGAGAGAACCTCAAAACCAAGCAAGTGATCCTCCTCAATGACCGGGTACAAAAATGCCCTAGCCCCTTTGGCACTCCTCACAAGCAAAACCCCTCCTTGCTTCATGTGCTTCCTTATGTGCCCAATAATCTTTAACTTCTCCTTCTTGGTCATTCCAACTAGGGCTGCCAAAAAAATACAATCATATTCTCCAAGCTCCTCTTTTACTTCCATTATATCACGCGTCTTGAACTTCATCCTCTTCTCAAGCTCAGCATCAGAAGAAATAATTTGGTGTGCCACATTGTTTGCAGATTCATCGATATCAAAATTATCGAAGAAGGTGGATTTCATGTGATTTGTAGCCAATATGAAGGAAGTGAGAGGCATCGGACCAGACCCAACAAAGGCCACCTTCGCGGGTTGCACCACGCCATTCTCCTTGAGAATTTTGTACTCCAAGTGGGCTAACTTGACATAATTTCCATAGTAGGGGAACAAGTTGAGATTTTTCAGGGGTTGGGGAATTTTGGCTAGGAAAGTTGCGAATTCAAGCTCGAGAAGACCCTCAGCTTTTCCACATAGATTTATGAGAGACTGGCGTGTGACTTGCACATGTTCGGGTAAGACTGCAATGTCTATGGATGACGGGAGGGTACATAGTTTTACTAGCTGAGTGAAGAGGCCATTTACTTGCTTCGAAGGCCTGAGCGATTCAAGCTTTGAAATGCTTGCATGGACTTGCATTATATGAGCTATGAGAAGCTCATTAGGAAGATGGCTTTCGAAGTTTGGTTGATGGAGGGAGGCCATTAGAGAGTGTGTTACTTCTACGAATGGCCAAATATGTTGTCTCTTATTGATGTTGAATGGCTTTTCCATTATTTATAGAGAGAAGTAGCATAGACTTTACTAATTATTTTTTTGTCATTTTTTTTTCTTTTTTATTCATTGGTTGTCATCAATCGTTGTTCTCAATTTAATACAACTGCTTAGTAAGGTAAACCCAGAAGGAATTGAGTGCTTATAAGTCATTCCAGAAAGAAACTAGTTCTCGCATTGCATATGTTTATATGCTTTTCACACTACCTGTGGTGCCTTAATTATGTGATTAAATATTTTGAAGTCAGCAGATCCCATGAAGTGTAGATGTTCACACTTGAACAGTTATGCGAATCTTGACTCCTTGAGGCAAGAACAATGCCTCCTTCGATTCATAGGGTCAATCGGTAGATCTAATCCATGATTTTTTGTTCAACATGAATAATATTTGATAAAATTAAACTCGAGTTCTTGATTCTAGACGTCTTGACACGGTTATCACCACCACGTTACAACTTAGGTTTCGTAGCGGGAACTTGTGCATTGAACTGTTTTTTTATTGTTTTAAAATTGTATTAAAATTTTTTTTATCTCATACTCGAAATTTCACTTAGTTTTCCAGAATTCATCTTACTTAGCAAACGTAATTTATAGAAAGGTGCAAAAAAATAGAGAAATATCAAAACTTTCCAATTTTTAACGAAAAATGCAATAAAATTCTTTTTTTTTTAAATCTACTGATAATTTTGTCATGCAGATTATCCTTGAGAAGATGATTCATCATTCTAGCTCCATGTCCAAATCAAAACTTTGTGCCATTGAATTTCAAGCCTATATGTCTCTATCCTGGGCGGCTTGTGGAGTTGGGCTGGGCGGCTTGTGGAGTTGGGCTGGGCGGCTTGTGGAGTTGGGCTGGGCAGCATGTCAAGGCTTTGCCCAACAGCACCAAATTTCTTTTAACTGGAGATTATTAAATAAATAAATGAAATGTTATTTCCAACAAAATTTTGAATGGAAATTAGAAATGCCTAATTGAACTTTGAAGTGTTTGAAATATTAATTATGTGAGACAATTGTATTGCTAATATAAATAAAAATAAGACTTTATAAAATTCGTCTGATTTACATTATTCAACTTATACAAAACAAATTTGCTGATCCTCTAATCGGAATTTATCTAATTGGCATCTTGACTTTGTGTAGAGTTTTTTTTTTTTTTTTTCCTACTAAAATATGACACGTGTCTTTTAGAATTTAAGTACAATAAGAACCGGCTATTAAAATGCGACACGTGTTTAAATTCAAGCTTATCCAATTGTTCGTGTATATGTGTTACATTTTGGTGCTCACTTATATAAAATAAATTTTAAATTGTTAATGGATCAAAATCAAAACTATAATTATTTTATTCACATTTCCCTTATATTATCAAGAATTAAAACATTAACATTCTCCAGCGGAGTTAAAAATGGAAGAGTTCCCTAAATTTTTTTGAAACAGGGTGGTCAACCTAAAGGATTTACCCCAAGAGAGATCAGCTCAAATTTATCATTTAGTAAAATAGTTTAATTTAACTTACTAAGAGTGCAAAATTCTTTTTACATAATTAGGCATCAAAACACAAGCAGCCATTAAATGTGAGACGTCTGCTTTGGAGTTCAAATACAGTATAAAAAAGTAAAGCTCACAGACACACTTATATCCTAAAGTATATATGCAATTAACTAGATAATCACAAGAAAAGGAAAAATGGCGCAAGCCCGAACAAGCTCGGTTTTACACTCCTGAGGCTGGTTGATTTATAGGTTAAATTATATATGATCTCATGCACTGTCACTTATCCGATGAGATGGTAACGCTCTTATTTTTTTTTTTTATGGTATTACTTCCCTTTTGAATTTTACTTTGTGTTTTTGTTAATTTGTGTTGTAAAACTTAAATATAAGTAACATTAATTAAAAGTATCATAGCATTTAACATTTGTCTAAGCAAGCCCAGCGGGGCTGCTATCTCCTTCAAATTTTCGTAAATTATATTTTTATCTATGATTTACAAATAATATTTCAATTTCTCTTTGAAAATTTACAAAAGCCTTTTTAATTTTTAAAATTCTATTCTTACTCATAACTATTGCGATTTCCCTTTATAAAAATATATAAATGGTTCTTTAAATAATTATTTTGTTTTAAAGATCCATTTATGTATTATATGTACATTATATATATATATATACATAGTGGCGGAGCCAGGAATTTGTTGTAGAAGTGCAAAAAAAAAATTTTTTGCTACAAGGTGTCAAGGTCTTTAGTCGACTACTCTCCCAAACTCATGCAAGGCCCACATGAACCATGTAAATTTTATGCCATCATTAATTATATTTTAAATATTCTTTGCACATATTTCTCAATTAAAGCAATAGAAAAAAATTTTCATGAAAAATAAAACCAAGTTATATTTAGTCCCAAGAAAATATGGTTTTATTTATTGTTTTGTGTGTTTGATAGGTAAGCCTACTGGATGTACATAAAAAGCTCACAAACTATTTTTTTTTAAAGTTTTGGACTGTGCTCATTAAAAACTTACAATCTTTTGAATTTAATGACTTAGTAATTTAGATATACAAAGGAAAAAATGAATAAGTTTCATAGTCCACTATACAAAAATTTTAGTATTACGTTAGGTTAAGACTTTAATTTTAAATTATGGGGATCCCAATCCAATAGATTCTTTTATGAAATTATATATACATACTACATAAAAGGAAGATTATACAAAAATTGAGGGAGTGCTAATACAAAAATCAGGATGTTAATATATCAGAATTTTGCTAAAATACTTTGTGTTAGCAAAAGGTCAGGGTGATATGGCAACCCCACCCACAGGGGTAGCTCCACCGCTATATGTATATATAACTCTAAATGTCCTAATTTTTTTTTTTTTTTATTCATCAGAAGGAATTACAATGAGGACCAAAGTTGAAAGGAGATTTGGGAGAGGGAGAATTTGAACTCTTGATCTCCTAAAAAGAAGCCAAGAGTTTTGGGCAACTGGATTAACCCCAATTGGTTTAAATATCCTAATTTTAATTATAATATTTTTTTTATTATGATTAATAATTGCCCCAATGTATGAATTTCCTAACTCTGCGGTTGGTCCAAATACATGCAACTGAACAACCTAATCCCACACGTACAGTTGCTAAAAAACTCTTTTAGAAGAGGAAAACACATTTTTGTAAAATTGCGCTTTTGATACAGGTACAAAACTTGTTTTATAATTTTGAAAATAGTTGTCGAAAATGCTTGGAAAACATTTAGTAACTTTTGAAAAATATTTAGAACACTTTTTGAATACTTAACAGAAGCATTTGAGAAACATTCAAGAAACTATTGGGAACTCTACGGAAAATATTTGGAAACTTGAAGTACTGGTTTCCATAGTGGCAGTTTTAGAATTTTTTTTAGGGGAGGTCGTTTAATTTTTTATTTTTATAGGATTAAATTTATCATATATTGATGAAACATCATGATAGACTGTAAAATTACGCCATTTTAAACAACTGATTATTTAAATATTAGTTTAAAATCTCAAAATGCAACACTAAGTAATCTAAGCAAACCCAAAATTACTATGTTTAATCAAATTTTTTAGAGGTACTAAATATAAAACTGATAGAGCTTCAGTTTATTAGTCTTTATTTTTTTAAATGATCATAATACCATAAAATATGAAGAACTCTTCTTTTTTTTTTTTTAAACCTCTCCCTTCTTCCTATAAATTTGCTTTTTTCCTTTTTCTTATTGAAAATGTTCTCTGTGTGTGCACTTATATATATATAAACAACAAGTTAAAGAAGTTGGACAATTGAAACCTCTATTTTTTGTTTAAAATATATTTTGTGTTATGTTGCTCATTCTACCCCATTATATTTTTTTTTGTACCCCTCTGTCATATGAGTGGGACTATAGAAGAACACCAAATGGGTAGGAAATTCATAATTTCTTATATTAGCATTTAGTTAAAGGCAAAATCACAATTATGGGTGACGTGATTTATTAGGCAATATAAAGAGAATATAAACGTAACCTTTTTGTTTTTCATTGTACAAGTTCTAAAAAATGTAATCTTTTTTTGTAACAAGGTGTTCAAATTTTTTTATTGAAACATAATCCTCTCTTTATCGCGTAAGACATTTCAATGGATCAAATTATACTTACAAGTTATACAAATAACAAATTTTATTAAAAATATTATATTAATTAATTTTTTTTAAAATTTCAGTAAACCCAATTGACCAACAATCTAGTTGAGCTGCCCATGGCTTCCCGTTTTCTCTACATTTTTTAATTGCGTTTTTCACTTTGGTTTGAAAGTTTTTCAAACGATGTCGCTTCACTTTTAATTTTGGAAAGTATGATTTGGCCTTGGATTTTGCTAAGGACGGCCGAGCGCCTGATGGTCAGGCGTGCTGTCCCTAGCAGCCCTCTTGGGCCCTTTGATGCTTAAAGTTTCTAGGCTTGACCCGTGGCTACTTCTAGACCATAAACTAACCTCGTTAAAGCTCATCTTTGTTTTTTATTTTTTTGAAAAGTTCTTAAAGCTCATGTTGAAGATTGCATTTTTCTGCCGCGCTATTCTGTCTTCTTGGGTCCCTACGGTACTTTGAGGATGGAGCCTAACATAATTATGAATAGAAATAACAAAATAATTCTATATCTTTAGTTTTTATTCGGTTTCTATTTGGACGGCTTGAGATTATACTAATTAGAGTCGGGTTAGGTTTGTGAACAAACTGTAATAATTCATCCGCACGTGAACCCCACCCAATTATACATATATTTATTCATTTTTAAGTATAAATATTATATTAATATATAGGTAGTGTGATTTTTTTTATTCTTATTTACATGATTTTAGTCTTTATTTTACTCATGATACATTTGAAAAAATTACTAACACAATGGAGGTCGTACGAGACGGGATGGGGCAAGGGAAGGGGTCACCATGATTGGAAGAGAATGAAATAGGGTCTCCAATCAAAACTTACCAGTTACTATCACTAATGGGGTGTTTTGAAGAAATTATTTGGTGTTCTTTGATCACTTGGTGGTCCCGCTCGTTCCATAATATAGTAGGTCACCCCTTATTATATGAATCCGATGGATGCATTTATAATCCACATAGTAAAGGAATCCTCTGCATTGTGAGACGAGATATGATTTGGTGATAGTGGTAACAGAAGCAATTCAATCCCTAAGGCCCAAGCCATACTACTACAATTAAGCTGAAAAACCCGACTTGAATATTATTAGGAATTATCCTTCTAAGAAATGTTTGATTTTCTTTTCAAATATAACATCACTCACATACCAAGGGCATATGTGTCTTATTAATGTGAGTCAAACCCACCGGCGATAATATGAATCCTTAATTACAATCGGTGTTACAAGAACAAAACTTTTAATTCCAACTAAAGTTAATTGATTATGCACCAAAAAAAAAAAAAAAACAATATTTTGAGTATGGTGTCTTGCATAACTTTGCTCATGGTCCGATACAATGACTCATCAAATTTGAGCTCCTCGTGCTAGTTACCGTTACAATGATTTTGAACCATGCTAATAAATAAACGTCATTCCATAGTAAAACAAAAAAAGAAAAGAAAAGAAAAAGCAAGTATATTACGTACAAATTTTCATCACAGAACACCTTGTGAACAATGGCCTAGTTTATTAAAATAATAAATAAACGAATGATTTGTGGACTTAAATTATCATAAGATGAAAGAATGACTTTAAGTGGGCCAAGGTCAGAAGGTGTATAAACAGCACTTAGCCTTGAGACTTCCACTCCCACCATTTATACATGTATATACTAGCTTCATGTTGAAATAAATTATTATCTTAACTATGAGATTTGTAGGCAGATGGAGCGCTTGATATGTTCGCATTGTTCCCCTTTCCTATAGTTTATGTTTTAAAATTAGTGATGCTCAAATATGATATCAGAGGTAGCGTCATAGAGTTTCTAGAGTTGTTAACCGCTCCTAGTTTTTGCGCCCAAGGCCCACCTGATACCCTATTTAGAGCCTCAAGCACGGCTTGAATCTAGGGTTTGAATTATTAGCCCAACCGCCGGCTTGGACTTAGGGGTTGAAAAGTTAGCCCAATCCATGCCAAGCGTCCAAAGCGATGAGCAAAGGATTAGGACGTAAAATGCCAAGCGTACTAAGAAGTTCTATGACTTCGTCAAAATAATGTCAAAATGCCAAGCGTCCAAAGCGATGAGCAAAGGATTAAAGCGTACTTTTCATAAGTTCTTTATATTAAAGCCGTGACTCTTGAAAAGTTAGCCCGTCTGATAAATGGTGCGAGCCCGAACCAGCTGGGTTTTACATCCCTGAGGCCGAGGGGCGGGTAATTTATTTTAGACCAAAGCAAAAAATATATATATATATATATATTTTGAAAAATGCGCTTCTTTCAAGAATTTTATATAGAAAAATCTACCAGAATAATGTGACATTAATGTTATTATAATTAGAAGTCATCATGATAAGTGTTTTATTTTAAAATGAGTAACTCTTATCTAACTATATCATTCTGGTGATAAATTTGTTATAAATTTTTCTATTTGTAAAGCAATACCCATTTATTTTTACAAGGTTACAAAATTACCTTTTACTGACCCGACCCATGGTTTGAATGAGAAGCAATGGGTGCCATGACATTTGGCTTGTGCTTGACACATTTTCCACATTTTAACCACACATCAACTAGGACTAAATTTGTTTAGCATGGCTGTTAATGAGGGACAAGCTTTTAATGGTACCAAGTGTCAAATTACTGTTATTCAAGTTTAAACATCATAAGATGGACCTATCCAATAGCACTTACAATCAAGTGTGCTATCTTTTTCACATAAACTTTTTTTTTTTTATTTGATGAGATCACATGGGACCTTGTTAGTGACATGGGAAAAAATCTAGAGAGATTGTAACGCTCTTATTTTTAGGTATTATTTTTGTAATGCATTCTACTGTGTTTTTGTTGATTTATGTTGTAAAAATATTGTTTCAAATTTGCCCCTGAAAATTTATAATGCCGCTCAAATTTTTAGAATTACAATTTTATTCAGAATTATTTCACGTTGCTTCGCTAAAAATTATAAATACTTTACGAATAAGTTATTTTGTTTTAAAGATCCATTTATATATTATAACATTATATATATGAAAGTCTAGATGTCGTATTGTTAATTATAATTTTTTTTAATTGTGATTAATGAGTGCCCCTAACATGAATTTTTTGACTCCTCCGCTAACGCCAAGACATACATATGAGCATCCCCGTATAGCTGTAGTAAACCTAGGTAGCATTATGGTACCTCCCTTTGATGCTTACAGTTCTAAGCTTGACCAGGGCTACTTCTGGCCCATCTTTTCTAGTCCATAAACTCACCTCCCCTAAAAGCTTCTGTTAAAGATTGCATTTTTCTACCACGCTTTTCTATTTTATAGGATCCTACGTTACTTTCAGGATGGAACCCACTAGATATTTTTGGAGATATTATTTGGTAGTCTTGGATCACTAAGCCGCACTTCTCCTCTCACAATATGGTAAGCATAGTTATTAGAATCGAATTGGTGATTGAACCAGTTAAGGTACTAGTTCAACCACTTATGTAATACATACGTATGTTTAAATAAAAATAATAATTAAAAAATTATCAATTGTTTAAATGCTACTTACATTCATAAACTAAAAACAAGTTTAAAAAATAAATATTTATAAGAAAATGTATAAAAATAAATAGTTATAAAAACTTTCAAGAGGATTCCATTTTCTCTCCAATTTAATATATTTTAATCTAATGGTCATTGGTGTTTAATTTTGTTTTTTCAAAATTGATGTACAACTTGACAATGACGTGCATTATTAAGTGAATAATGTGCATTATTTGTTTAATCTTTTCTCTTCCTATACACTACTCTTCCGTCTTTATTTTCTCTATTTTTGGTTTTAGTTTAAATTTTCTACATATTAATTTTTTTGATGATATATATATCGATATACCTAATGTAATTAGAAAGCATATAGAAATGTACATTTAAAGTGAGAAAACAACACAAAGTTTTTTTATAAAAAAAAAAAAAAAACAAAAGAGAAATGTGCATTATTTGCCTCATCCTTTATTTTTTTTGTCATCCTCCTCCTCTTTCTTTTTCTTTTCCTTTTTTTGGTTTGGTTTAAAGGTTTTTACTTTTTTATTCTATTTTCCATTAAAAAAAAAACCACAAAAGACATGTATTCCAAAAACCTTTTCAACAATGGCTTAGCTATTCATAATTTAATACTCTGATCAATGAATACCTTTTCAACAATGGCTTAGTTTCTTGCATATCTCGCAGATGTGCCAAATGGGCTTAAGGGGAGCCAACTACTGAACTTCTTATTCTTGATTGGAATTATGCAGATGTGCCAAATGGGCTTAAGGGGAGCCAACTACTAAAACCCTTAGTTTTGGAATATAAAACCAAAGCCAATTTTCAAAACTGAAAAAATTTCAAACACCAATCTCCCCCCTCCTACCTTAAAAAAATAATTTTAGTACCCATATACAAAATCAGTTTTCTATCCCAACAATGCAACTAACTTAAACCCCCCCAACCCACCAAAACAATATAAACAACCCCCCAACCCACAACCAAAAAAAAAAACACCCCCCCCAACCACCAAAAACCTCAAAACCCCCCCCACATTTCAAAACCCCATCACATAAAAAATAAACTTCCCAAACCACAATTTCAACCCCCCACAAACAAACCAATAACCCCAAACCTTAGAAAACAAAAGTCCCTTTACAATTTAGCCAATCAACCTTAGATCATACCCCCCCCCCACAACATTTTGCCTTGAGACTTCAACTTCCACCATTTGTACAAATACTAGCCTCATGTTGAAATAATTATGTTGAGTATGAGACTGGTAGGTTGATGGAGCGGTTGATATATATCTGTTGGCGCTTTTCGTAATTTTATATGGTTCTTTTTCCAATTTTTTTGTATTTTCAAAAACCAGAAGAATAAAAAAATTAATAATTTTCATGTCCTCGGAAAAAAAAGGGACCATAAAAAGCACTAATATTTTTATATTGTTTTCATTTTCATATAAAATGATTTTGAAATCTTAGAAAATACCTTAAAGCTTAAACAAGTTCTGAAATGTGTTTACTAAACTTGGTTTTAATGAAAATAATTTCTGAAACTAATTTGTCATACGTGTTTTGATGAATTTTAGAGAATGAAAATAAGAAATTAGAATCGAAACTATAACCAAACAAGAGTATCTAACAAATATAAAGTGCCAGACCTTGGGACAAAACATAAAATTCCATTGCCTCAAGGCCTTTCATTCATAATGTCATATGATGAAAATGGGGCCCTTTTCTACATAATGTGCCTTATAAGCTATAACCCTACACTATTGTGTATGCATTGAATTGAGATGAAGGTAGCACGTGATGGGGGAGTAGGAAAACTACAACACCCACATTAATATTTGACAAATTTGAAGGCACAACAGTACTGGCTTGATAAATCAACTACCAGCTAATCATTCTATGGGCATAAAAGCATAATTAATGGTGCATGGCAGCACAAAACCCGTAGTACGTACTTGGATTTTCATCCACAGACATGGATGATTTCTGCAAAACATAAAATATAGGTGTAAATTTATTTACGGCACGTAGAGAAAAAAAAAAATTCAATGCTAATATTTGGCAATACGAAGTTTATATAACTATATTTTAATAATGAACATTTTTTCCAGAATGGAAAAATTATCTGGATATAAAAAAAAACTCATCCGAATTTTAATATTTTCTTATTGGAAACAAGTAAGAAGAGTGATATCAACGGTCCTATAGAAGGAACAATTTTAATTGGTAATTTTATGTTCTTTGTTTTTTTGAAAGGAAACCCAAACCAACACACACACTCACACACACCACAAGCAACCCACCAAAGAGCCGGAAGAAGTACCAACAATCCAACACAACTCCTCAAAGGAGAAGTGGTGGAAGGGCTCTTTGGTGGGTTGCTTGTGGTGTGCATGAGTGTGTGTGTTGGTTTGAGTTTCCTCTCAAAAAAAATCATGCCCTTGTGTGTGTTGCTTGTTGTCCCATATCGAGTTCTTTGTTCATGCTTTCATTCTTGACGGAAAGCGTCACAGACATGGAAAAAAAAAAGTAAAACCAAAAAGGAAAATTGTATAGAGAAACAAGAGAGGAAAAGAAAAGACAAAAATTTGATGCTGCTGACAAGCGTAAAGACATATACCTGCTTTGTTTTGTCTTTATCATTAAAGACAAAAGAAAATAGATAGGTTACTAATTAATTTTTTTTATATTTTTTTGTTGGTTTAGAAAAAATGAGGAAAAATAAATAAATATTTTTTGTAAAAAAAAAGAGTATTTTTTTTGTTTGACCATGGAAAAGGATATGCCATTTCCTTTATATATTCAAGCATATTGATTTATGAGAGCAGTTTTTGAAACTGCTAAACCCTTATAATACCCATGTTTGCATATTTTGCCCTTTAATTGCAGGTCGTTCTAATTCTTTGGAGAGTTCATGTACAAGATTACATGTAAATAGGCCATATTACATATTGTATGAATTTTACTATAATATGAATATGTATATTGAATTTTTTTTTGGTGGCAGAATATATATATATATATATATATAGGTGCACTAACTTTTCATAATTTAAAAGTCAAATATATTACTTGCTATAACTTATTGTACGTATGGAAATCACATATCCCATGAATTTACTGGTCTGATGAACACTTGGGGAACGTTATTAGTAGATTAAGGGGTATAATGCAACTAACTTAAACTTTATTAGTAAATAATGGGGTACAATGCAACTAACTTAAACAAATATATTTATTCAAATTGCCTAATTCTCTAGTTATGTGTTTAGGAAATTATTCAAAAGCTAAGTCAAAAATTAATTATACTTAATTTGATTAAAATTTATTTTGCCTTAACGTAAAAATATTGGAAATTTTATAGTGACTTTGCATCCAAATCTAAAAACATTTTCTTTGATATTCTTTTATCAAAATTTGTCAGTTTCATTCTTTTAATTATCTTGTTTTTTTATGTTTTCTTGCTGCAAGCTGTCATGGCATTCAATTGACTATTCCCTTGAGTTCATGCATGGTCTACAGTCCAATCACAAATTTGTCAAATATGGACCAAAATTTTGAGGTTTGGTAAAATTTTGAGATTGGATTAACAAGAGTTAATTAGCTAGATTCCAGACCCAAGTTATTCCAATACTAACTAAACAATTTAAAGTTAAAGTTAAAATTAGTCTTTTCTCCTACATAAAGATTTAGCTGGCTAAAAAACTGAATATTTTCAAAAGAAGAAATCATGAAAATAGCATGTACAAAAACAACTGGTTTAAGTGTGCTAGTGTAGAAACAGCCGTTTTCAAGCTTTCCAGCATCTACTTCGAGTTGGCACTTGTCACGGGCTCTCCCACTCTCACGTGTGCCCTTCTAACACCATTACTTTGGCTCTCTCTCTCTCTCTCTCTCTCTCTCTCTCTCTCTCTCTCTCTCTCTCTCTCTCTCTCTCTCTCTCTCTCATTTGGCTTCTTTATAAAGGTAGACGTGCATGGCATCTGTTTCATTCAGTTTGGAAGAAATGGATATTGTGAAAACGGAGGCTCTTCTAAGGCTTTCTGCAACATTGATCCTAGTCTTGACGGCTTGTCTTGTGGGATTTGATGCCCAAACCAAGGTCATCTTCTACCCAATTGTGAGAAAGGCCACCTTTAGAGACTTGAATGTCTTCATGTAATCTCTCTCTCTCTCTCTCTCTCTCTCTCTAATTTCTAAGAGGGTGCAATTGTACCATTCTAAACTGATAATGGTTTTCTATGTGTTATTTTAGTGTCTTGGTGTGCATTGATTCTGTGGCTGCTGCTTATAATCTGCTACAACTAGTCAGATGCTTTTTCTCCTCTCGGTTTAAAGGCAATCCAACGGTGTCATACCAATATCTGGCATGGGTTTGTTTCTTATTAGATCAGGTACTTTCCATACCTAATATATATATATACATATGTATGAGAGTTTACTATTTCAAATTTTCATTTCTTTCATAGCCAAGAAAACATAGGAAAATGAACGAAAATTTGGACTCTAACTATACTAAACTCTTGCACCATTTATGGTTAGTCCTCCATTTAAGGACGTCTCGTTCCTGCCTCTGGAACAAATGGCAGATGGTGTATGGCTGCCCCAAAAGATCAGACAATTGTACTATGGTTCATATATTTTTGGGGGTATCTATGATAATAACATAATATTTTTCCCCTCCTAAAATCCAAGTAGTTTCATCTTCTCCCTTGCCAAAATTTTCTCATAATTTTTACTCACGTCAACATATTTCATTAATCATTTAATTGTTTATAATTTAAATTTAATTCGGTCTTAGATAATCTTCTTCCTCTACCCTTCACAAGTTTTTATCGCCTAAGTTGTTTTGGCCTTTGCAAAAGTGATGCATAGTATAGTGAATTTAAAATATACAAATTAATCAAAGCACTATGTAATTGATCCACTTATACTTTGCCAATAACCATAACAAATTCAAGTATTTAGTTAAATAACTTTTTATTTCAGAATAAACTGTTTGACATTTGAATATTTTGAATTCATCAAAAACTAATATTTAAGATGAAGTTTTTTTAATATGGTATATATTTATAATTTTCTACCTCTGTTATTGCAAATTGTAATCCATCCCAGTGCACAAGCTTTTGCCATTTCAGGTTATGGGGAGGGTCAGACATACAAAGCTTTAACTCTTGTGTGCTAAGTGACTATCTCTGTATTTTTAATGGTCAGTGGAGCAATATTATTGATCCGCCAAACCATAATATATTTATTTTTCTAACATGGTTAAACTAATGAATTATGAAATGACAATTTAACCAGTTTGATGTGTAGTTTAAGCATGAACCAACAACACCATTATGAGTTTGATATTCGATGCAACAATCCCCAATAAGATACCCGGAAAATTTAGTGGTGTCAATTGTCAACTTGCGAACAAGGGCCTGGTAGGCATGGCATTTACAGCTTGTGGGTAGGAACGGTCGTAATTAAGAATTGATGCATTGCGGCTATGGCCTATATATGGGTATATATCTATAATTATATATGATTATGTGCAGTCATATTTATATCATGGAGAATACTTTTTTTTTTTGTATATATATAAAATGACATGGTGTTGAAGTTGCTGTAAATTTTTTTTTTTGTTGTTAATCGAGTGTTTAGGGCGACTTGCGTACACCTCGACTATTCTCGAAATCTATACAGTCTCTTTATCTTCCACAACTTGGTCAAATTAATAATTACTTGGCAAGAGACCTGGGGTAGCATCAAGTCATTGATAGCACTTAAGTAGTTTTGAACCTGAGAACTTAAAGATAGCAAACTCTCAAAGTCCAAGCCTTGACCACTAGATCAACCTCTTGGGATTGAAATTTTTATAACCGACAACCTCACTATTAGTGTTTTATTTTAAAGTGAAAAACTTACTCAACCACATAATTTTATATAAAAAAATTCATATAATTTTTTATTTTATAGAATTATATATATATATATATATATATTCTTTGGTCATTATAACTCATAGTCATTAGAATGGTCTTTTTTTGTTGTATCTATTGTGTCACTCTTTTTGCTTTTTGGCTTTCAAGTCCTTTGGCAGGATGCTTCCTTTCATTAAGATATATTATGTCCTTGTTTATGAACTTTGGTTTGTTTGGGCTTAATTTTTGTGCAAAAACTAATTATCATCCAAAACTTGCACATAAATAAAACTATTTCTCTCCTTTTTTTTTTTATTGAAGTTTTGAAAAAACATTCATGAAAATATTTGAAGCCAAACCTCTTGATATTTTATAGAAAGAAATAGCAACCAAATGAGCAAACATGTTCATTTTATTTACTAAAGATATTCTCTGAAGGAGTTTATTTTATTTGTATGATATTTTTCATTAACATTATATGTCTTGAAATAAACTAAAATTTGTCCTGACAAGGTTCATCTCCAAATAATGTGAGTTTAAACAGGCATGTTATTCATTCTCTTGTTTTGAGAGGGTAATATTGACATTACACAATTTTTCTATAACGTGGACGGCTAGCTCAGTTTTCATGAAGTGAGAATCGACGAAGCTAACTGCGGCATTATCTCGAGGGATATATTGACATTTATTTGTAACAGAGATATGAAACAAAAACAAAACCTATTAATCAAAATAATGAAAATATAGGTGAATGGTGAAAAGTACAGTAAAAATAATAAAAATACTAAAAAAGTAACGGACAATAAAGTATGAAAACATATATTAACACTCAAAAATAAGAAAAAAATCAGATACAACGAGCCAATGGCAGACAAACGGGGAGGGGCCAGCGGGGGCCATGGCCTCTCCAAAGTTTGAAAATTACCCCTTATACGCTATAAATTTTTGGACATTTATAATACAATATAGTGGATTGGTCCCTCCAAAAATTCTAAATTTTCCGTCACCCTTGTAATGTTTTGGATATGTAGCATACAATACATAGTGTATTCATTCTCCAAAAGTAAAATAAAAAAATTCTTAAAAGGCTAAATTTTTACATGAAATTTAAAATCAACATCAGCAAAATATATATTTAAAAAAATAAATAAATTATTTCTTTGAACATTTCAACTCTTTTTTCTTATTTTTTTTTAAACGGCAAAGAAGTATATATTTATGAAAAGTGCCAAAAGGGTTGCAACTCATAAACCCAAAAAGAATACCACATAAAAGAGCTCAACTCATATACTAAACTCATCCATAAAATCAACTAGGAGAAAAGAGAATTCACAAAAACTTATTTTATACCAAAAATGGAAATTGTGCCTTAGAAATTTTTTTTTTTTAATGATGCACAATAGAAACCTCACTGATTACTAATTTTATTGGGTTAGTATGTATAGAAAAGATAGGTAAAATTCACAAGCCAATATACAAAATTCTAATATTTTTTTAGGTTAGAGTTTAAAGAGGGTTATAAATTGTGGGGGTACCGATAGAATAGAATCCACAGTACAATATACGAAATTCTAATATTTTTCTTAGGTTAGAGTTTTAAAGGGTTATAAATTGTGGAGGGTGTCCATAGAATAAATTGTTGCTAAAACATTATGTATATATATTATATATATGAAGGCAAACTAAAAAGTGAGGGGTGTCGACACCCCTCATGTATCACACAATTCCACCCGTCTGGTTGTATGTGTGAGCAGGTGGCAGACTTAGGATATTGGTTAAGGGGTGAATGTAAAATAATTTTATTGCAAGGAGGACTAAAGTAAAACTTTGCAAGTTTTGAGAGTCAATACACTATGTTTCAATTAAATATCTAAAAATGTTAAAGACAATTTTAGAACTTTGGGTGCCCATGGTCCGCCGGCCCGATGGGTGTATATATATGTGTATATATAATAAAGTAAAATAATAAATCAAAATAAAAAAATTTAGAACCTTTTCAATCAAGGGTAATGCTTTATAGCCCTGAAATTTATATAAAATTTTTATAGAGAATGATATGGTAAATGAGAGCATTATAACTTAAAACAACACTATCATGATGTCTCTAATTATAAAACAGTCATCGGTAATGTTATTTTAACAAAATTTTTTATATAATTTTTGTTGAGGAGTATCAATTTTCTTCTATTAATTCGAGAAGCACAAGGGGACCAACCTACATAAATCCCCATTTATGAATCCTCATTTTCCTTCACGTGGAATGGCCCTTCTCTTGCAAGTCAACATGACATTGATTTTAATTCAGAGCAAATACTAGCTATTACAAAAGCATTAACATCAAGCGGTACACGCCACATGAAATGTGGGAGCAAATTCATTGAAACTATTGCATTTATTGTAAGAGCCCATAAACTGACCCTCGACCTCATGTGATCTAATATTTCCTGCAAGATTGGTTTCTATGCCCTGTTTGGTTCTTTGGTTTTGTTGTGGCAAAGGAAAAGGAAAGGTAAAGAAAAATGTATATATATATTGATTGAAATATGAAATGAGAAGAAAATAATAAATATTTGTTTGAAAATATTTTTTTTCATTCAGTGACCCACTGAAAAAAAAAAATAGGCCCAAGTAATTCCATTCTCCTTATTTTTTCCCTCAATAAATTTGAAATTCAAACTGAGCATTATAGTTTTTTCTAGTGTTTTCAAGTCTTAATTGACATGTCAAAGTCAAAAAATGAATCAATGGGACATCAATCCTGGATAATCTTGTGGAGGAATCGCCTTGATTATTCGAGTCTGTAGCATTTTGTTTGCATAATACTGTATATTTTATGAAGCATTCAATGAAACTTAATTAGTATTATATCATTTTGATTACTAGAGTTTGTATTACTCATCATACAAATTATATGAAGCCTTCAATGAAAAATAAATAAATAAACAATATTGAAGCTGAATGGTTTTATTGCATCATATTATTGATCCGGCACAATTGTAGATATCATTATTCTTTTTTTTTTTTTTTTTATCCCTTTTCTTCCCCTTAAGAAGCGGATCCTTTTACCTTCAAGAAAGCTTTCTTCTTGCAAATTCTTAAAAAAATGTCATGATATTAAATTCCTAAGGCATAGCCGACTCGAGGCCTGGGCGAGTAAGCACTTGCCTTAGACACCTAATTTTTTAAAAGTTTATATGTTGCAATATAAGTTTTATGTGATTCTTTCATCTGGTTTTACGAAAAAGCCCTTTTTGGATAAGGAAAAAATGTTTGTTAGGAAAAAAAAATATCGAAAATCAACTACGCTAGTAAATTTAAGAGAAAAAACACCAGTTTAACCAATAAATAAATTGTAGGCCTCAAACTTTTTTCAAACCTTACATAGTATAATTAAGGCCTTATATAAATTCTTCAATTTTTTTCCTAAAAGAAACATCCCAGTCTTGCTGAGGAAAAAGACTCTTTAAAAAGTAATTTCAAAATCAACTACACCAATTAACTTATATACCAAAAAAACAAAACTGGCTCAACCCAAAAAAATGAATTGTACAAAAAAATTTTGAAGGCATGAAGTTTTTAAATCTTATATGTTATAATTAAGATCCCATAAAGTTTCTACAACTTTGTTGAAAAAAAGGTGTCTTCCAAATAAAAAAGGCTCGTTAGAAGAAGATTCAAAATTAGCATACTAGCGAATTTCAAAAGAATAACACTAATTTAATCAAGAAAATTTATTATCAACTAAACGTTAAAAACTCTCAATTAAAGTTACTAGGCTTAGGCTCAAATTGTTTCCAGGGCATGAGTCTGAAGGGTCTAGCCTTGGAAAAGTTCTCCTATTTCATCAAGAAAAAAAAAATTGTACAATTTTACTTTCCCACAAAACAAAATCTTGATGTACTAAATGGAAGTAAAGGGTAAACCAGGAGTGCTAATTAATATGAATAGGTAATCCTGGACTGCTAACTTGCTTAGGGATCATTGGAGTATATTTCTCAAGTCAATAAACCACGAGACCCTAAAATACACTGATTTTCGCATTCTATTTTGCATATGAAAATGTGCAGTTATATCTCTCACCTCTTGAGTTGCTTCCATTCTATTACAGGCAACAGTTTACACAGTATTTGCAGCGAATTCAGCCGCACTTGGGGCCTCAGTTCTAGCAGTAACTGGTGCGAGTAGGTTTCAGTGGATGAAATTGTGCAACAGATACACCAGGTTCTGCTTCCAAATCGGCGGGGCTTTGTTCTGTGGCTATGTTGCATTTCTCTTGTTGGCTGTCATATTGTCCATGTCGGCCTTTAGTCTGTTTAGACTCTATTCACCAAAACAGCTCTTGGTCTTGAAAGCTAGACGATTGGCTTCCTCCTAATATAAGCTACCAGAATCTGTACTACATGCCCTCTCCAACGTCAAAATTTCATGCACTTACATATCAGAGACTCTTTGGTAGAAGTTGGCCGTTATTTTTACAATAGTCATTATTGTAAAAATATGTGATGCCTACTTGATCCAGTGTGTCCTCAATTTATTTTGGTTGATTGTAGTTGCAATATTACTTTAATGGTTCAGCTAATTTTTCTTTTGCATATCTATATTTTCAAGCATTTGAATGCAAACCTATAGATGGAGCTGAGATCAGTACAATCCATGCATGGCCGAGCTGCCTATAAGGACCTACTGAATGTGTGCAATCCTTTTCAGTAAAATCCTTTTGTAAAAGCTGTTGTGCGTTCTCCTCTCTTATTGTTGATCCCCACTGCAATGCTGCCCAACAGTTAGGGATGCACAAAAGAATCGAAATACCAGAAAATCGAATCAATTTGACCTGAAGTTCTCTGTCTAAACTTTTCAAATGGGATTTTGAGTTGGCCTGGACTATGTAGATCGAGATACCAGGTTATATCACTTACATTATGTTTGAATTTTCATTTTGAGGAGGAAAAATAAAAAGAAAAAAATAAGTAAAAAAAATGAGGGGAAAAAGTTAAAATTTTCTTTGACTTTGGTTGAGTGGGGAAAGGAAACTAGTAGATATTTTTCAGAAAATTCTTTTTTTTTTTTCTTGTTGATAGCATTAGTGAAGGCCATTTTTTTTTTTTTTCAGACAACTTAAACAAGCCCAATGCATATGGGTACGAATGCATGCAAACGTTTAATTAAGCTTGTAAATGGGCCCATCAGTCATCAACAAACATGCCCTCGTCTAATCACTGGGTTCCCACGCTTTTAAACCTGATCTACTAAGTAGCTTTTGATGGATACAGTCCATGCAGATCGAAGAAATCTACTAACAAAATGATAGTTGGTAGCTTGAAGACGATAAAAATCCATTAAGGGTTTACATTGACTATGTTTGGTTTAGTGTAAGGAATTGCAAGAATTACAGCGTGTACAAGCCATTGCTTGGTGCCACTGGTAAAAGCTCAAGGTGCTAAGCGTGAGACTGCGAGTTCAAGTATGAGAATAACCACTTTATGCATCTTAGTCCAAATGTTAGATCTCATCCAGTCTACCCTTCTAGGACCCTCAATTGCTGAGACCAACGCTAGAGAATCGCCTTTTACAATTGGGTATAGATGTAACTCCTTCAAAAGAAACATCAAGAGTTTCTACTAAACAATTAAGGCCAATTTTGTAGTAATCTGAATTGGCCCATTTACACAAACGTTGCATTGACTCATTTACAACTTGGCAAAACTTGAAATAGTTGAATTCAAAATAGAAAAATTGAATTTGTACACCCACCCAGCTCTTTACATATAGAGTAATGCTATATTGAATATTAATTTTCAATTCTTTTTTTCACTCTAGACATAAGGATATAGGACATAATTGACAAATTCATATGTGAGTCATTCACTTGTATATAGAAGTGAGAAAAGGGATTGAGAAATAAGAATACATATATATAATATTTTTCCTAGATATATGTATAAATGATAGAAATTCTTATCATAAAGTGCTTCCCCCCCTCCCTCCTGCTGGCTCATTTAAAGGGTACAAGGGGAGACCCTAATGCTTTGTTTGAAATTCAGATTTTTAGTGAAAAAAGCAAAGAAAAAGAAAAATGTGACAGAAAAATAAACAAAAATATCATTTTTATTCACTTTTCGTTCACATATTTTTTTTCCTCACAAAAAATCTGGGTTCTAAGGAAGCCTAAGTATGTAGGTCTTTCCATTTGGATTGGTTATGCAAATTTATCTTTATTTTGAACTTCAGCACAACACACCAATTTTTTTATATGCATATTTTGCAATTGGGCAAGTAGTTACTTGGACTAGGTTGAAATAGTTTGTAGCCCAACAAGACATAACGAACTTCAAGATTTAAGATCCTTAGGCTAGCCCAGCCCAGCCCAATATAGCATATGTATGTTTGTGTCTGGTGTGTGTACGTATTTGGCAATAGGCTATACCACATGGCCTAAGCACTGCCCCGATTTGCAGTGGAGCACAGTGAAAAATTTATAATTTGGAGAAATTCATTATTTAAATAATTTCTGATGGAGCAGCTCTCTCTAAAAATATCAATAATAGGTTAGAAACAATTTTAAACTAAAAAATATTTATTAGAAAGCATAAAAATATGAGTCTTCATTCTATAGTTGTGTTACATACAAACTTAGAAATTTTAGAAAGAATGAGGAAACTATTTGTAATATTTCAGATTCGGAGCAATCATTGTTTATGAGACAATTATGCTATACTAACTCTAACATAAATTAAAGAACTAAATAAGAAATATATCAAATATGTAATAGAGTTTAATTTTAATGCACTGACAGTGTAGAATTTTTTTACACAAGTGGGTACTAGAATGAGACAATTATGCTATACTAACTCTAACATAAATTAAAGAACTAAATAAGAAATATATCAAATATGTAATACAGTTTAATTTTAATGCACTGACAGTGTAGGATTTTTTTTACACAAGTGGGTACTAGAATGCGTCATGTGTTTATAAGTCTTTTTTTTTATATTGTACTTAAATTTTAAAATACACGTGTCGTACTTTGATGCTCCACTTGTATAAAAATATTCTACATTGTCAGTCTATGTAATATCACAATAACAAGTCTTCACCAAGATTTATATCGAATACGTAATAGTGCGATAACAAAAAATACAGAAATAAGCAATTTGGTTCGAGATACCTAATTATTATCGATTAGGATTAAAAAAAGTATATTAACCTTTGATTGGAACACTTCATCCTTATTACGATCATATATAATTGCGGTTTGGTTAAAAAATTTCACATTGTCTATCCATAACTTGTTTACGTATAAAAAAAGCAGCTTTAGATTTCTTTCCTCTACGGTCAAGGATTAGATCAACTAGTTAAAATGCACCCACAATATTGAAAGCATCAAAAGCAAATCTAAGAAGCACTTCAAATTTGTTTTGGAATTAATGATTTGGCTTAGTAGGAAGTCTTAGTCTTAGTAAGAGGGGGAAGAGTTAAGGATTTGCCCGGTGTGTATTCAGCCTCAGAGGTTGGTAGGTTCAGTCATTTATGCTTGAACAAGTGCTAACCCACATGCGTTATCATGTACATCAATCAATATAATCCTGTGATGCTTGTAAATTTTACTACTCCAATCATACTACAAATTGTCAAAACATATCACGATCATTCGTGATAATGATGATCACGAAAGCTAATCGTGTACAAATTAAGTTAGTTTGCCTAATTCAGACCATAGTTACAGCTTTATATGAAGAGTCTCTTAGTTAGCTCACAAGCATGGACTCTAGCATTAAGCCGTAGATATTGATTATGACAGGCTTAAGCACGATTTTTGATGGGTTGTCATGTCCTTTGACCTGAAGCATTATTGGCTTAAACACACATTAGCTGAAACGACATTGCACTCGTCCGCATTCATTGCGTGTAAAATAGCCTGTTTGATTTTGTCATTAAACTAGCTTAAGTTCAGAAACTAAGTGAGTTGTGCAAAGAAACTTGCCTAATATGGATGTCGATAGTGAATTTTCAGTACCTGAATAGATCAAGGTTTTACAATTTTGAAACTGCATTTTCTTTGTTCTTTTTTTTTTTTTCCTTCTTGTTTCCGTAAAGCAAAATTCATGAGGAAGGTAAGTAACCAAACTCTATCAATTAAAAGCTTTGATTGCAAAGAATCTTGCAATTTTTGGCCAAGCTAGGCAGTAGCTATGATCTATAGATGGCTGCAAAAGGATGTCCCTCGGGACATGATTGATCTTGTGTGGAACCTAGAACCTATAAATGCACATGCACATGCACATGCACATATAGCTATAGGTATGGAACCTGCACCTCAATATACAAATGCACATATAGATATAGGTATGGAATCTGAACCCAAATATACACATGCACATACAGATATAGGTATAGGACTTGGCTCTGGTTTTTCTGAGGTGCAACTAATAGGTTAGGTTAAATCTGTCCCTGATGGTCAATGGACAAGCTAGCTTCGGTCGAAAATAGGGGGTTGGAGTCTAATTCAAGTAGAGAAATCTTGAAACAGACGTAGAGTTTTGGGTTATAACCAATGGACAAGCTTGAGTTGATAATTTGAGGTTGAGTTCTCGCAACACACATAAGACTTTGGGCTATGAAGTCTCAGGTCCGAGTCAACTGTTCTCTCTCTCTCTCTCTCTCTCATATACAATACGAATCGAACTTCTAATACTATCATTTTTTCCCTAAGTACCATGCAAGCATTGACCAAAATGTATGAATGATTTTGGTAACTTTACTTTTCCATATTTGAAGTTTTGTCCAAGGTGACAAATTCAAGCTTGAATTGCACACTACAAACCTCTTGGTCAGACTAGTTTGGGTTGAGTTTCGCCATCGTCATAGAGTGTGCAGTGATGTACTGTCACTCCATTTTAGTAATGGAATCAAACATTTTGTGAAAATATGAAACATCTATTTGACTAGTGACATCGTAGATATCATAAAAATATAATATCATTTAATAATTTAGTAGGAAAACATTCAATGGTCGAAATATTTCCAAAAAATGCTCCAAAAACTGTTTTAAGGAATCAAATGGTTAAATTTCTTTGTACCAAACTAATACATCTATATATCCAAACTTGATAAAGTGGTAGGTTCTAATTTTTGAAAATAAAACAAAAAGAACCTAAAATAGAGAAACGGTACATGACTGCACACTCCGTTACAACAACAAAACTCGACCTAAACAAGTTGTACCCTACATGCCTATTTCTAGGCCTAATGCAATTTTAGTGGGGAACTGCATTTGCCAAATGCAGCTAGAATATTGTTTTCCATGTTAAAGGAAAAGCTTTTTTGGATTTTAAAGTCAACTGCCTTTGGGCATTTACTGTGATGTTCTTGTTAAATGCTAGTGTAGTTTGTTTATTTAACTTGAAATATATGAAAAAGGACAAAAGGCAGCTACTCTGCTACTAATGATAACCTTGAAACAAAAAAATTCAATAACTTTTTGGTCCAACAGTAATTTCTACACAATGGGGGATAATTTTCCCTTGCCAATGACCACCAACCTCGTGGATGAAGGCAGGATTCGATCAGAGGTCTCTATTACGACTACCTAAAAACCTTCGTCTGCTAAACTATTTGACACCTTCAAATAAATTTGAAACTCGTAGCTTATTCAATCCATTCAAATGCATTAATATTTGAAGATATCTTACTTACGACTTAACAAATGACGTGAGTCAATAAATTAGTTGTTATCAGTAGCTAAACTGTTTCACTGAAAATTTTATGTTGGAAAATGTCGTATGGCCATTCAATAACTAGACAACATCATGAAGGTTGTTTTCATCGATCCTTAATTCCCAAATTAAAATTTAAATATTTTATTTATTGTTGAAAAGAGCCTCTCCGCACTTGTGGTAAAGTTGCTAAATCCAACTCTCCCTAGATCCAACATTAATGGCAGTAGTCTCCTTTCCTTTTTATATTCGTCTTGTTATTTCGTTTGTTTATCTAGAAGACCACTTAATGATTTTGATTCAAGAAGAATTGTTATATTAAAAATGAGGTCCAAAAACTTGATAAGTGATTGCCATAGCAAAGGCATTAGCCACATCCTAAGGACCACAAAAACAATATTGATCATCATGGTGATTATCTTATCTTTAAGTGAGTTATACCAAAACCTGGGATACATACAACACAGGTATACAGAATATATAAAACACATCATATGTCTTTACATTGAACATGCAAACATGTATCCATATCATGGTTGCTTCAGTAGGAAAGACTAGGATTTGTTGGGTCAATACTTGGGTATGAGTTTCTATAGTCGCTCAATAAGGATAAACTAACTCTTTAGTGTTAAGAGCACATGGTAATACTTAAGTTTTAGTCTCAACATATCTAAGGACAATGGAGTTTCCTACAAATGATTATGTTATACTGAGTAGTAATGTTTTTTGATAAATGTGTAGAATAGCATATCTGCATATTTATTTTATCGAGACGCAGAGGTTATATAGAAAATAACAAATTAAATCCAAGTAGAATGGCGTGTTAAATTCTCATAAAACTTGAGGGTGCGCGTGCTTGTTTCGTTGGGAGATGTTTGAATACTTTCATACCATTCTGAACATATCTACATCAATGAAGTAATTCAATCCGTACTAATGTATCCAAGTCAACCTTTAAAGGGGTTCTTAAAAATGCGAATTTTATTTACAGGTGTTCATGTCTTTGTTTGATTAGTAAGTCGCTAAGTTTATGCAGGACCATCATCTATACAGAGTAAATAAATTTCATGTACTGCATAAATAATAATTGACCACAAAGGGGGCATGGAGCGGAATCGAACTTGAAACCTTATGCATAATATGAGGTCCGACCAATTGCTGGATCACTCTTTGTGATTATTTAACAATTTTATTAAAGTAGGAATTGGCATCCCCTTTCTCAAGCGATAGAGATTTCCTTCAAACAGGTTGTAGGAATTTCTAGTGCCCTATATACGTGGTATCACGCCATCATACTAACTATTAACTATAACCACTTAAATTTAAGCTCTATAGTAGAAAACTTGTCAAATATAAATAAGGTAAAAATATAATAAATGTAGTATCTAAAAATAAAGACCTTACTTCTGCACTGAATTTTTTCTTCTAGGCTAGAGGGCCAAACAAAAATTACTTGGATTTGAGAGAGAAGAGATAAAATTATTTGGGTTTTGGAAAAACAATATAACTATTTTATTATAAATATTCAAAAGCACATAGGGTCCGAAGAAATTTTTTAAAACCTTGACACACCTCTCCTAACTATTGCCCATTTATTCTGGAATAATCTTTTTAGGAGGGATAATTTTACATATTTCTGCCAAATCCTTCTATTATTAAGTACGGCTGGTACCATTTCGATGTGTTTCGATTCTTTCGAACAAGAGAGGTTTGATGCTTTTGGAATACATCTATTCTATCTTAAATACTTGAAAATATATAGAACCTAAGTTGATTTTTCAAAACTTAGGGTACCGTGGCCCTGTCATTGCCTTTTAGGTTCCCTGATGATTGATATTACATTTTAAAGTATAAAATTCAAAAAGTACTTCGCAAACAAGCAATATCTATTCCCTATAAGAAAATGACATTCTTCCATAAAACTTATAAAAAGAATATCATAAAAATGATATGATGATAATATTTTTGTAATTCAAAATTATTATATATGTTACATATTTTGTTTCAAAGGAAAAAATTTTCATTCAATCACATCATTTAATATAGAAATTGGATAATGCTATACAACTAGAATGGTGTATACACTATTAAAAACGTTATTCTTTTAGAAAAATTATAAAATTTTTTTTAATATAACGATCCAACAATTACATTTTTGTAATTAAAAGTCGTCATAAAGGGCCTTTTATTTTAAAGTGAAGCTTTATTCAACCACATTATTATGGTTATAAATTATGCATAAATTTTTTAATTGTATAATATAATCCATGCAAAATCATGTGATTAAATGAGACCTTTCATTTTAAAAAAAATAACTAAAAATTTATACATAAAAATGTCATCACCATATTATTTTGATGGGATTTTTAGAAATTTTTTTTTTTAAAAAAATAACATTTTTCATAAAAATTATGGTATTGCTAAACAAATAAAAATTTATATGGAATCTTTATACAAATTATGTATTTTTTTATTTTTGGTAACTTACAAATTATGTATTTGAATGAGAGACTTTTGCTTTAAAATAAAAAACCCTTCATGATGACTTTTAATTTTAAAAATATCATTGTCATATCATTGTGGTTGAATTTTTTGTACAATTTTTTTAGGATAATGCTATACAAAAAAAAAAAAAAATTCAAACAGAATTTATCACCAAAATCACGTGGTTGAATAATAAACATTCATTTTAAAACAAAACACTCATTATAATAGCTCTTAATTATAATAATGTCACTGTTACATTATTTTGGTTGGGTACAGATTTTCTAAAAGAATACCATTTTTCTTTTTCTTTTTTTTTTAAAGGATAATACTTTTTCATAAAAATTAGAAAAGTGATATAGCTAGTGGTTTTGTTTACTAGATTATCATTACGGATAAATACAAGTGGATCTCACATGTATTAGATAATGTGAACCTATCACCTTGTGTTTATCCTTGATGATAATTGGATAAACAAAAAATATTACTCTTAAAATTATGTATAAATTTTTCGATTATGTAACATTACCTACAATACAATACAGAAGTCTCCACTACTGGGACAATAATCAACTGAAGAGCACTCATACCTTCAGAAAACCGAGCCGGAAAATGCTTTACCAATGTTGATCATCGGCTATTGATTACCATAACATTATTTCCGTCCCATATTTAGCTTTTCCGGCTTTCAATCCATGGTCACATTGTGTGCAGTGGAATATAAATACATACATGCATATATGTAATCTATACACTATATATACATATCAGCAAAGATCCCTTCTGTTAATATTTTAAATAATGAGGAGCAAACAGCTACAAATTCTCGCTTCAGTACTTTTAACTCTTCATTTTCCTATTCAAATACCTTTGCACATGAATTTGAAAGCTAAACACAGAATGAAAACATCTCAAATATACCATTGTTCAGAGCCTCAGTGATAAGTCAAGCTGGCTGAACTCATCTTGAACACTTTCAGGCTTGTATCCTCTGTCCCAAGGACCATCATCTTCTAGAGAACCATAATTCATCTCTCTCCTACCATAACTCATGTCACCGGAAAACCTTCCGGCATGTCCTTGAATCTCGAATCCGGTGACCGGTGACTGCAGATGTCGGGAACTGGATCCGGGCCGGTGATTCCATCCTGCATGGGGTCGAACAGCTGAGCTCAGCTCTCTGCTTTTCTTGGCTAAGGTTCTTTCAAGTTTGTGAGCATTTTGGTGACCTCCAAGGGCTTGTGAGCTATAGAATTTTCTTTGGCAATAGTTGCAAGAGAAAACTCGAGGTTCGGCTGGGCTTGTTGGCGATGATGAGGAGGAAGAAGATGATCGGTCAAGGACTAGGTCTAAGCTGAGCTCATTACTTGGAAGACTGAGACTAAGAGAAGTGTTAGGTTGGAAACTCATGACTAAAAGAAAGAAAGAAAAAGCAATAAAGGTTTTAAAATGGCCTCAAAGCTTCAAGGAACAGTAGAAGAAGAGATAGCTAGGTTTAATCTAAATGAGATAAGTGATACAGATAATTGTAGAGGTGGGTAGCTGGAGAGGAGGTTAAATAGAAATCCGGGGAGGAGAGAGAGAGAGAGAGAGAGAGTGGCAAGAAATGGAGAAGGAAGAGATGAGATTAGGTGTATAGTTCCGGGAAGGGGAGGGTTTGTCTTGGCATTACATGAGGTTCAATGGCTCACTGTTTCTACAACTAAACATAGGGAAGAAGTGAGAAAAAGAGATGGTGGCTTATGAGAGTGAGAGAGGGACAGATACCTGCAAAGATCAGTGGGGAATCGAAGGGTTGTCGCCTTCATTAATGGCAGCATTCGAGCCCCTTGTCGGTTTCATGAAAAATTCCATGTCATTCCCCAAAATCAAATGCTTCCATACAAATTTTAAAAACCCATCAATTATTTTTTTCTAGATCCTTATATATAAATATATATACATATTATTTTGGGTCTTTTCTTTATATTTTGATTGAAATCCGGATTAGGTAGAAAAAGTAAAAAAAAAAAAATGTAAAAAAAAAACAAAAATATTTATTTATTTTGTTATCTTTTTCTTCACTTTCTTTTTTTTATTAAAAATCAGGACTACAAATGGAGCGTTAGTATCTTGTGAATCTATGTAATTTACCCATCTATTCATAGATCCCATCACACTTTGTTTTACTCTGTGCTTTATCACCAAGCGAAATAAAAGGGTGAGATCTTGCACTGAGTTTTCCAATACTATAACAAAATGGTGATTAGGATAAATCTTCTTTGCCTCCATTAAATATACCATATGATAATAGACCTTTTTTTTTCGTATGTCCCAGATTTATCCCACGGTACATTGAACCACCATTTTATTTAATATCGGGCAGTCCCATTCCAATGATTTCCTTGTGAGAATCTGGGCAACCGTAAAGCTGGGATGTTTCTAGTCCTCTAATGATCCATAATCCATTTAATCCGGAGGTTCAAATTGATCAGGAGACATCTTATCTAGCTAATTGATTTTTGTTTTATAAATAAACTTGCAGACTAATCACGTGGCTCCTCCTCTCATAGTGAGGGATTTAGATTATCTCCCTTTCATGATTTGAAATAGAGATTTTCATTACATAATTAATGAACTAAATATAATCTTATCATATATTGTATTTAAATTACGTCGTTTTGTATTGAAATTTATTTTCCTATATATAACTACAAAATCATTTATTTTTAAATAAATTTTAAGTCAACTCATCTGAACTCTTTATTCTTATGTTAGTTGACGTGTCAACACTTCAATTAATATAATGGAGATCTCCACTCCAAATCATGGAATTGAGAGAATCCAAATCCCATAATGAGGCCTGTCAACGGATCCGGTTTGGCCCTGATATGATCCAATGGCCCCGGCTCCGATAAATCAGACTTTATTCGATAATTCGATAGACTCGGATTTGGTTGATCCGATTGTTGTCAAATTGGATATAGATGAATGCGTTAGACTTGATTACTAACCCAATTTGATCTGATCTTATATGAACAAGTTATAGTGATGTTAATCGAGCTGGCCAAACCCAGCTCGGCTTGACCCGGGCCGTGGTCCACCGGGCTCGGGTTGGGCTTTTGATTACACTCTAAAACGTGTAATCTAAAGTCCCTAAATAGTTGTTGTTAGTCCAGTTAGGTTGTATATATGTTATATTTTAGCATAATAAATGTCTTAATGAATGATTGTGGGTTTTGTGCAGGAAAACGGGCGAAAAGTGGAGCGAAAAGGCCAAATTGCGCAGTTTACCGTACGTACGGTAGGATACACCGTACGTACAGTGGTCAAACCGTACGTACGGCGACTCCGACCGTACGCGCGCTCTCATCTCCAGATCAAACTTCAGAGAAGGGGTTTTTGCGTAGGCCTAACCGTACGTACGGTGGTTAAACCGTACGTACGCTATTCAACCCCGTACGTACGCCTGCAGCGCCAGAACAAACTTCAGATAGGGCATTTTTGCGTAGGCCTTACCGTACGCACGGTGGTACATCCGTACGTACGGTATGTCCCACCGTACGTACGGTTCCGGCCCTGTATGCGCGATTTTTGCAGCTATATCACTTAAAGGATGACGCGAATTCTGTACGAATCATCAGATATAGCATAGATTTTTCTGTTAGGATAGATATAGAGAGAGAAAGTGGGTTAGATATAGATTTCTTTGTATTTTCTTGCATTTTCTCGCACTTTCCTTGTAACCAAACACCCGTTTCTTCTTAATTCAATGAGAAATATTCAATTACTCTTGCTATCTCTTATGGAATCAAGTAGCTAGACTCTTCCTTAGATGCAATTGTGAAGATCTACCAAGAATCTTCAAGGTTTTCAATGGAGGTATATACACTTCAATGTTTCATCTCTTGAATTCTTCAAATTCATATCAATTGTGTTGTAATTCCTTAGAAAACTTAGATTCATAATCACTTTTGGTAATTTCTATGCACAATTCCTAAATTGGTATAGGCATTGCACAAATTATGATTTGAACCTAAGATTCTTAGCAATTGATCATTAATTACAACCAATTGAGCATGAATCCCAAATTATATAGTCTAAATCTTCCGAATTAAGGTTCCGCGGAGTGAATCCTTAATTTGAGTTATAAAATTCTCCATTGAAGCACTTGTAGAGAATTGGTAGGTTTGAACAATTGTATCCAAGCCCCTTTTATTAATTGCCACAAATTTAGCATAATCAATTTCAATTCTAGGCGTAATTAGCATAATTCAAGTAGTTTACAACACATCACCACTCAACCAATTTTCGGTCTCATTTTTAGTATAATTTTGATTTGCTAAGCAACTTGCTAATTCTTCCCGTTTGGTGTTGGTTTCACTTTGTGCCACGCTTATATTGGGCTCGGTCCTTAGGAGAGAACGATACCGGGCTTCGCCAGTTTTACTTCGATTGACACCCGTGCTCTTGCAGGGAAAGCTCCAACTCAACGTGTGTTTGGGAGAGTGAATCAGCTTTGCGGGCTTCTGCCATTTTTCGAGTTGGGCTAGGTTGGGTCAAAATGTGAAAAGGAAGGCTCAATTTCAACCTATGGCCTTAGGGATAGGCTTGGGCTTCAGGTCAGGCTGTGAGCTTGGGCCTCAAACTTTGGCCCAATTTTTTTTGTAGCAGTATGTTTTTAAAATTAATAAAATTATTTATAATAAATTATACACTATGATTCTATGAATTAGAAATTTATTTGTAAGCTTATATATATTTAATTTCTTTGAACTTATGTAAAAAAAAACTTTACACTTACATTTATTATTATATATAATTAATAAGAATTACTTAAGTAAATTATTTATACAATTACATTTATAAAATTAATGAACGTGCTTAAGAAAAATGAATTTAAAAATGAAGGGTCACGGGTATGGGTGGGAGTGTTTAAAAAAACAATCAAATTGAATTTGAAAGGGAAAGAGTCGTTTTGGAGAGGGGGGTTCATGGGCTTATAGTGGGGCTTGGACTCAGGCTTGCGGGCCGAGCTAGGGCCGGGCTTTTACTCAGCAATCTCGGCCTAGATTTACATCCCTAACAAGTCATAATTTTATTTTCAAAATATTAACATTTTCATAAACAAATGATTTTTTAATTATCAGGTCAATCGTGTCCTCAAATTCGGATCTAATTATTAATTGATCAGATATGGGAACACGTTTTGGGTTCAAGGCTTACCAAATCCGAATATGGTCTAGGCCTTAACCATATTCAGATTTGGCTCTGGAAGATCCGGACTCTACCTGGACATTTGACATACCACTACTCAAAATGTCTAAGTTCAGGTATTATGAGATATCAAGTTTAATCTCTCGTTATGTTTACATGATATTTACTTAATTCATCTAGACGGTTCCTTCACACGAGGTCGAGTCAAAGCTCTGGACACAGTTCAAAAAAAAATGTTGAGAGTTTAACTGATATGTGGTGAAGGGTAATGCCTCGAAGCACCCTATAGTAACTTATGGAGTTATATGGATTAATGTTGACATCATAAATGCCCGAATGTAAGATTCATAGTACAATATACAATTAATACTTGATGGTCATCATAGCGCCATGATGCCATCTATGAGCTTGTTGGACGGTTGCCAGGGTGACAAAATTCCAGAAACTGTTTTGGGAAACGTAGAGAAGATACATATGGTTATTATGATACATGAATTTCATGGTGGGACCGCATAGTGTTCTGCAAGTATGCCACCAAGGGATATGCCGTTTACCTTAAACCTCTCTCTCTCTCTCTCTCCATTTTTGACATTAGTTAAAACCACTAGTTATGAACATGACTGAGCCAAGCACATGGGAATGTATTTTCAAAACTGTAGAAAAGGAGACAAATTAAGTCCACTACATGCTCCCTAGCAATAGATACATGAGAATGGGCTCCTTTCATCAACATATATGCATAGCAACAATATTATGATAATTGTGAGATCATAATCTTGCAGGTCAGCTATAATTGCGGTGAGTCTTGTCTCTCATTGCCAGACATCACACAATCCACGAAACTGCAACTGTTCCAGTGTAGTTTTATATAGTCAATGAGATCCCAAGTAAGGAACATTAATTCCTTTGTAAAACCCATATCATAACCCTATATCCACAGAACCTAATGTAGCGGTGTTCTTTTATAGTTTATAACATATAGTGAGTTATTTGAGCACAAACCCATTTCAGTTCTAATGACGTTAAAGTAACCAATTTCACTTTTGATTATATTAGAGTAACCCATTTTGCAATATTCAAATTTGAGCAGAGCGCCGCGGGGGGGGGGGGGGGGGGGGGGGGGGGGGGGGGGGGGGGGCTGGGGGGGGGGTGGGTGGTGGCTTGGCTTGTCACATCACATGGGATAATGCGAGGGTTTAGGTAGGAGCAGTAGTGATGAAGGGGAGGCAATGGTTTTGCAGAGAGAGATGGGGATTCCTAAGAGGATAAGCTGAGGATGGGAGTGGTGGTGGATATGCTTTATTTTGTTCCTTTTTTTAAATACTTATGCTATGTTTACATTCTGAATTTATTTATTAAAAACAAAGAAAAGGACAAGGAAAAAGAAAAAAAGAAGAAGAAAAAAAAAGATATTCTAAATTCTTATCTATTTTCTCTTTATGTTATTTTATCATTCACTTTCTCTTGCAACCAAAATAAAATTTAATTTTATATCTTATCTTTTGTATTTTTTCTCAATAAATTTAAAATCCGAACACAACTTAATGGGGGTGATGGAAGAGCTCAGAGTTCATATATTTCATCTTCAGGACATCGATTCAAAATACATGGTGGTAGGAAGGTGGATAAGCTCCAATGGATATAATACCTCGTCATCTCTTGAAGTGGCTATTGTTTGCCACTGCTGTCTCTGATGTTGAAGGACAGCTTATTTTTCCTTTTCATGGGGCTCTTTTCTGTTGCTTTGCTGTTATGAACTAGAAAGAGTTGGGTCCCCTTTGAAGTCTCTTTTTGCCCCCACTTCCTACACTTTCTTTGGGGTTGTAGCCTTGGAGAAAAAAAAAGGTCAATGATTAGGTATTACTGAAATTTCAACAATTATTCCGACTCAATTGTAAGTTGTAACGTGTTATTTTATTATATCAATAATATAAATTTGTAGTAAAATAGAGAGACTTTTAATAAAATATGTCACATGATTAAAACCTCCTAAATTTATGGTAAAAGAGAGACTTTTAAAAAAAAATTATCACTTAACAAAATCTGATAAAAATAATTACTGAAAATCAAACACTACCTGACCACTCTACCCTTTTTTCCCTAGTTTTGGTTCCATTAGTAAAAGCAACATTTGTTTGGCTGCAAGAATATGTGAGGAACCAAGGGCAGATGAACTGAAGCTTTAAACTACAGTCTATTTGTCTTTATTTGACACCCCAATTTAAAAGTACACAATATGATTTCCCAGTGATGCCTCCACTGTAACTCACCCGTCATCATCGTAATTATACATATTTAACTAAAATTCGTTTATCCAGTCAATTTTAGTCATTCACTATTCCATATATCTTATTAGAATATAATTTCCGTCACATTCCAAGTTTTTGTTTTTTTTAACTTCTTTTAGTTGTCAATTTGAAAATAATTTTGTGTATGATTCTTTGTAAAATTGTTCCTACTAAACAAAATTCTAAAAATAGTTTTGCGTATGATTTTTCGTAAAATTATTCCTACCAAACAAAAATTCTAGATTCATCATTATTAGGATCCACCGAGGAAATGATTCTCTTGCATTAGCAACTTTTTCTTTGGTCGAAAGGCCAAATTGTTGTGGCATAAAGTCCCTATGCTTGGGTGCTTTCAATGCACACATAGGACAACCAGAGATAGAGATCTTAGTGGTCCCTAATCAGCTATGTTGATGACAAGACCACATCGAAACATAAACAATTCTTGTGTTATGAGATGGTATATGCCATTGTACTGAAATTTACTAATAAATATGACCTTTTTGTCCTTCAAGCAGCTTGCTTATTTTTCACAACCAGCACCCAAATTCTTTCTATTGTCACTGATCATGTCTTTGTTGTACCTAACAGGCCACGTGAAATGACTCTCTAAAATAAGTTTTCCATGTGTACTAGTATCTAAAGTTTGATTTGGAGTACTAGTTGCAGTATAATAGTTCAGAGACCATTGCCCTAGCTTATTTCAAAAGCTCGGCTTAAAAAGTTTTGCCAGTACTTGAAAGAACAACCAAGAATTTATTATATATGCTAATATATGTATTAAAAAGACGCAGTTAGCAATCCTAGATGACTTAAAACGGTACAAAATCTTATAGGTACACGAAATCAAGAAAAAAGAAAAGGAAATAAAGTCTCTTTTTTATTGCTCCTTCTTCTTCCTTTTTCTTTTTCTCTTTGATTTTGTTTTTTGCCCCTAGTGTAAAGTTCACATGGAGGTCCAATCCAAGCAATGGAAACCAATAAGCCAATAAAATAGCAACTCTAACCTTCATAAGCAGCTCTCGAATCACAAAAAACTAAACGAATTAAGATGAAACTCTATATAGCATTAAAACTATAAGGAAGAAAATAAGACCGACATAATTAAAAGAATAGCGACCAAAAAGAATGCTTAATTAATTCATGCACCAAAAGCCTTCCTTCGATGATCAGATTTCCCTTCACTTAATGATAAAGTTGTAAACACTGTGTACAGACATCATCATTTAATGGCCGAGGGAATGGGTGAGGGAGGGCATCAAAGAAAAAAAAAACAAAAAGAACATAAAACAAAGCAGAGTAAACTTTAAATTCATCGCAACCTTCAATCATATGAAACACAAAAGTCTGTCATGTAGATATTGTTGCTGTTTTTAGCTCATGGAGCTATCATCTCGTGCATAGATCAGTTGATTCAGATTAATTTCTTGGCATTAGGCGTACCAATAAATTGCTGATGGTCCAAAGGATCAATTGATTTGATTAAGAATTTTTTAGAAGTACAAAAAGAATTGTTCTTCAAGAAATTTGACATCTCTTTAGAATACTACTGCATTTCACTGGAAAATCGCTGTATCTTTCTACAATAGGGACATGTACTGGAGTATTAAAAATGAGGCAACGTAACAGGCTCTTTCATGTATGAACTTAATCACCCTCTTCAGTCTCAGAGTCGGTATTTCCACATTATCTTCTTGAAAAGAGGATTTTTATTGTGAGGGAATGGCAATTACAAGTACAAACGATGTGGAAGCTTCAGGCATCTTCTTTAAACTAGGGTAAAACAATGTTTGTGGGGTTTCATGACTAATATAATTAAAGAAAAACTCTTTAATCCCCTAGTTGATCGACACAAAAGATAACGATATAGCAATGAAGACTTCATATGCGATTGTCTGCAGTAAATGCAATAGCCAGTTTAGCATTCAATCCAATCACAAGGTTTTGTAACCCCAGGAGAGAAATGAGTGTGAAGCCATTCTTGTTCATTCTATTTTTTTTTAGTCTTTAAATTTCGTTATTGGGGGTAATACAAACATTTGTCTAATGCAGCAGAAGATCCAGTTAACAAATAGATTTGTAATAAATATTCAGAACCTTAGGTTTTAGAGAGCAAGCCTCTCCATAATCAATTGTAAGAGTGGAAAGTTTGGATCATCTGATTGTAATTTCATATATTTTATTTTGCATAAATTTCAGCATTCCATTCTAGGCTAAAAACATGAAAATAAAATGCCACCCCAAACAAAGAACAAGTGGAGTTACTAGATAGCTCCAAAGTGGGAGCCAAATGCGTGCAACGTACTTTTTTTTTTTTTTTGTTGGTTTGTCAAAAAAAATTAAAGAGAGGCCGAAACTGAGAACGGGATCTAGGGGAAGAAGGATTTAAACTCCTAATTTTCTTAATAGAAGTCAAAACCTCTAATCATCTGAATTAACCCCAATTGGTTAATGTCATGCATGAGGCTGAACGCCTATAATGTATCAAGCATGAGTGTCTTATTATATATATATATATATATGTATATGTATGTCTTTTGTAAGCGCTTGGAGTTTCTAGGCGACTAGCTTAATCCTTGTTCTTTACTCCATGGATTTCAACCAGAGTTGGAACTCAAAAAAAAAAAAGGACCCTGTTTGGTAACGTTGTTATTTTTTTATTTTTTATTTTTTTTTTTGTATATTTTTTGTGATCTGGTGATGGGTATTTATAAATTATCGTTGCGCCCATTTTGGTGTTTATCGTTTTTTTTTTTAGAATTTTGTAAATAACTAAAACCAAAAAATATTAAACAATTATTGTTTTTTTAAATTTTTAGAAAAAAAACAAAAACAAAAAACATTACCAAATTAGATATGATGAATATATTAGATACATAGAAAAGAAAACATCACCCCTCCTCTAGAGAGAAGTAAGACTAGTCTACGAGTAATGATATATATAATTTCATTTCTCAATTCATATTTTCACTCATAGACTGGAGACGGTAAGACCCGCATTAATAAGTTTGTGTGGGTCTCATTTGTATCTAGGAGTGAAAAAATAGATAAATGAATCGCTCTCAAATGTGCAATTGAACTTGAGCTTTTCCGCAGGAGTACGGGTGTCGATCAAAGTATAAACCGGCAAGGACCGGTATCATTCTCCCAAAGGATCAAGCCAAATATAGGCGTGGTACAAGTCAAAACAAACAACAAATGGGATGAATTAGTGAATTGCTTAGCAAATTGGAACTATATTAAAAATAAGACCAAAAATCATTGAATGGTGAGAGGTTGTGATTTGCTAAACTAGACTAATTATGCTTGAAATTGAAAGCAATTATACTAAATTTTAAATCAATTAATGAAGGGCTTGGATGTAATTGCTTCAATCTATCAAATCTCTACAAAGTCTTCAATGGACTTTTGTGTAACTCAAGTCAAGGTTCACTCCATGGAGCCTTGACCTGGAAGATTTCGACCATAAACACTTAAATTCAAGTTCAATTGAGTGTAGATTATTAGTTCATTGTAAGAATCTTAGAATCAAATCCTCAATTGTGCAATTCCTATACCAATTAGAAGATTGTACATAGTAATTACCAACCTAGATTATGAATCTAAGTGTTCTATGTGTCTACAACTCAATTGAAGTAAGAATTAGAGAAAACATATGATAAATCATTGGAATTCATATACCTCCATTGAAGCCCATGCAAATCCTTGGTAGATTTCTACAATTACATCCAAGAGATGTCTAGCTACTTGATTCCATAGAAGAAAACATGAAGAATTGAAGATTTCTCATTAATTATTGAAGAAAATGATGTTTGCTTACAAAGAAAGTGTAAGAAAATGCAAGAAAATATAAGGAAAAACTATATCTAACCCACTTTCCCTCTCTATATCTAATCCTCACAGAAAATCTAAGCTATATTTGATGATAGATACAAAAATCACGTCCTTTTGGAGTGATATAGCTGAAAAAACACGCATTGGACAGTCGGTACCATACGTACGGTACTATTACGTATGGTGAACGTACCGTACGTACGGTAAGGCATACGCTAAAATATAGCTTCTGAAGTTTGGTTCCTCTGGTGCAGGCGTACGTACGGTGAGACAAACCGTACGTACAGTTGGACCACCGTACATACGGTGAGGCGTACGCAAAATTACCTCCTCTGAAGTTTAGGTCTGGGGTTGAGGGCGTGCGTACGGTGTGAGATACCGTACGTACGGTTGGACCACCGTACGTACGGTTGGACCACCGTACGTACGGTGTCTCCTTCCGTACGTACGGTAACTACACAACTTAGCCATTTTGCTCCAATTTTCACCCGTTTCCTGCACAAAACCCATAATCACTCATTAAGACAATTATTGTGCTAAAATAGAACATATATACAACCTAATTGGACTAACAATAACTATTTAGGGACTTTATATTACACTTTTTAAAGTGTAATCACCACCCCCCACCTAACTTTTGCTAGTCCCTAGCAAAAACGCAAGAAATAAAACAAGAATATATACAACGAAAATAATCTCCACTTTCGGGGGAGTCCTGGATGCATTAAGCATATGCATCAAGTCTTTGAACCCCTAGGTTACCCCTAGTAGATGAGTGGTGTCTCGTGAGGGTTTACAGTGATGATACCCACAAACATCACTTCATGAGTTGCAACATTTAGACGAGATTAAGGAACAACAACTAATCAAGCCTCAATCAATGCATTTCACTCTCACTTCTTAACACTTATGATCATGCCACACGGCATGCAAAAGAGAGGTTTAAGTGAGTGTGTGAAATATTATGATGAAAAGTTCAATTCAAAACATCCCTAAACATAAATTCATCTTTTAAAGCTTTGATCCAAACCTCACTAGGAATACACTCTCAATTAAAAGACCCACATGATTCTCACAATGGTATGTTAAATAATAGAGTAAATGTAAAGAGGCACATCAAGTGAACATACCAATTACAAAAACCGACAAGATAGAAGTGTATCGACATTAGCATAACTCCATGAAAGAATGTTCAAAGTTAAGTATTGATTCAAAGAAATTGACAAAATATGCTTATACTCTATTGAAAACTTCAATCAAATACAACTTGGATCACCAATTAATGTAAAGGTGAAAATAGCAATGTAGAAGAGGTGAAGGATGAGGGTAAAGAGATAGTAAATGGTTATATCATGTGTGATCAAGACATGAAATGGTAAATGCAAAGCAACTACAACTCTTCCCCTTTTTAATCATTTGATACACTCTTTTCTACTTATTGCCCTTCCTCGAAATATTTTCACATCAACTTTTTTTTTTTTTTTTTTTGGTATAGAACTCCTTTTTCATTCTTTTCTTCTTTTCTTTCATCATCTCCCTTTTTTCGACATCTACTCTTTTTTTTTTATACTTCAAGATGCACTTTTTGTGTTGACATTCCTAAATCGATCTCTCTCTCTCTCTCTTTTTTTTTTTTTCAACTTTAGCAATGAAGCAACACTTTCTTTTCTCACATAGGCGTCCCTTTGTGATACAAGAGAAGAAATTACTTTGCATTTTTTTCAAATAATAAAAGCAAAAGATCAACAAGGGTCAAAAAATATGTATGGTTTGGCAATGGAAGACTAATGGCTATCAAGAAGAATATGGTATAAGATCATTTCCAAAGTTGTACAATCGAAACATTTCATAGAATACAAGTGTCAATATTAAGATCAAAACTCAACTCATGAACCAAATACAAGCATAATGAAGCTATTGAATTAAATGAGGGTGAAGAATCTATCCTTGAGTAAATGTAAACGCTCCAAAAGACGATAAATGTTCTAAAGCTCACAGGGTAATAATCTCCACTAATATAAAGAAGAATATGCTAGAGGTAGTAAAAATTGATGCTCGTCATCATAATTGTGCATAATAAAGTGGTCCCCTCTACTTAAGCATGAATGAAGCACAATCCATAAAGAAATTAAGTATAGAGAGATAATGCATTAATCTTAGCAAAATAAAAGCACATGTTCCTCTCTTCTCATCTCAAATAGCACTCTCTCAAGTTATGTCATGGTACTCGGAAGCAAAGAGTCAACACGTCCACCATGAATAATAAAGGTCAATCAATAAACCACTCATGGATGCTAGCAATGAAAAGTATATAATGAGAGAAGCCATACAATACCGTCAACCTCTTACCATCATGTGATAGATAAAGATAAAGTATCCACTAAATCATATCTGAAAAAGAACTTGTCTATACAAGAGATTGACATCCACTGAAAGAAATATTTCATGTAAGCTCAAAACAGGTATGTACTCATATAAAACTGAAATGGACTACATCAAAATGCTGCAGAGTTTTAGATACATTAATGAACAAAATGTATACATGGGATGTACATGAGATGCAATACAAATGATACTATGCATATGATGCTATCTAAACTCTGCCTGCGTAAGTCCAAACTCATCATCATCCTAGAAATCATGCTCCACTAGAGATGTAAGGTCTGTAGCACCAACAGCTAAGTTGGGGAAATCGGTCTCCTCATCCTGCGGAAGTCTGGACAAAAAATCAGTCAACATCTGACTCTGTCTTGCCTGCTCCTGTCGAACCTCCTCCTAGAACTTAGACTGAGAGGCCTGGAGCTCTGCTATCTAAACACCCAAAACTGTCTGCACAGCAGTGATCTGTGCTGTGTGTGCAGTCTCAAGAGCCGCACACATCTGACTGAGCTCCGTATGGGCTGCCTGAAGTCCATCAACCGACTGCTGCATCACCTGGATGGCTGCAGTCTGCCTCTCAATATGTGAACTCTGCTGGTCTATAATTTGAGCTACTGCTTGAAACATAGGACTCGCCTGAGCTGGCTGTGGTCCACTCTCAGTCTGAGGCTGCTGCTGCTGATCTCCTGGAACCTGGTCTCCCTCTGCGGGGGCCCGTTGCTGTTACTGCTGCTGTTGGACTCTTTGCTGAGCCTGAACCAGTGCCTCGGCCCGCCTCTGAATACCCGCTAACTAACCCGCCGCCCTGTTCTGAGTGGATAGGGCGATGGGTGCAACTATCTGAGCTAAAGGATCATCGCCTGGGGCTGCCACTCCGGCACGTGCAATCAACTCGGTCATCATCCCCGCAAATGGTAACGCCCTCTGCGGCTTCATCGAAGCCGCAGACTCATAGAAAGCGCTGAACATATATCTAGGGAGATCAATACTCCTACCCGTCCCCAGGGCATAGAGTAACTGGCCTCTACGTCTGCCCACTTCTCCTCGTCGCCCTAACGGAAAGATCGACTCGCAGGTAAAAACGAACGTCGGTGCATATCTCGGAGCAAGGAATTTCTTCTCAATCTGAGAAGAAATCCACTGGGTATCGGGCACACAAATCTCAGCTACCATGACATCATGCTCTACCTCACCCTGCTGAGGCCAACTCAAAGCTAGGTCATAGACCCGAGGTAGACCGAAGAACTCTACAAAGGTGGCCAGGGTAATGGTAATGGTTTTACCCCTAACAGAGGAAACTATAGGCTCATCTCCGGCAACATCCGACAGTGCTCGGATGTTAGCCATCAACTCGGAGACCAAACCTGTCCTATGCCGACCACTATACTGCGCTAATTGCAGCCAACCCCGACTCTCAAACATCTCTCTCCAAAGATAGGGCTCACCCATGAAGTGCTCAAGAGTCATCGCTCTCTCCTGCACCGGGCCCCTCTTACTGAATATCTGATCAAATCTCTGCTGTGCCTTCCTGTCAACAAACCGGGAGGCATCAAAGGCAACAGGAACCCTATGGACCTTCTTGGTCCGCGGAGCCATCTACACTAAAGGATCTAACTAAGCAACTAAACTAAAAACACACTACTAAGGAAAGCAAAAGAAATGAAAAGAAAAGGGCTAAAAAAAAAATACTTAAGAGTGGACAAATGACGGGCACGGGCAATGAAGACCACAACTGAAAACCGGCAAGGCTCCGCCACACTCTCGAGCACTCCCTCACTCTCCCTCACTGAGTTAGCTCTAAGTTGACTCAGCAATAGAAATGATTTAGAATTCAAAAATGAGGGCTTATATAGAAAAGTGGGGGCACCGTACGTACGGTGGCCAAGTGCGTACGTACAGTGCCAGCAAGGTAGTGAATGCATGCGAGAGCCAGCGGTACCGTACATACGCACTAACACAGCGTACGTACAGTCATGAAGAAAAAGCACAGATCAAGCCACCAATAGGAACATGCCACGTCAGTGTAGGAAATGGGGTATCACCGTACGTACGCTTGCACCAACGTACGTACGCTGGTACCACCGTACGTACGCTAAGAAGGAAAAACTATAGATTAAAATTAGTCTATTCTGTACAAAAAGGGAGAAACAAACTAAAAATGGGCCTAAAACAGTCAGAACAGGGGAGAATTCCTTGCACTCTACCCTCACCCCCCACCTAGAATGATGCATTGTCCTTAATGTCATACAATAAGCTGCAAAAACATGAAAAAAAAGGGAACCCGGAGGCACTAAAGCAACCCACCATTTCATTAAAGACGGAAACCAAGCATTACAAAACCAAGGGTGGCTCAAACAACATGGAAATGAAAGATAGAGGACTCCTATAAAAGGGGTCCTAGACATAACAACCTACAAATGCAAGCTACCACCCGGTGAGTTACTCGAGCCTACTTCTTGGAAGAGGTGGACCCGAAAGATGACGCGGCTTCCTTCTTGGTTGCATCGCAAGATGAAGAGGGTGACTCATTAAGGAGGCTAGAAGCCACCAAACAAGCAACCGTGACGGCATCGTCCGAAGAAAGGCGGGATAAGGCGGTACACGTGTAAGCCCCCGTTTGGTAACATTGTCATTTTTTATTTTTTGTTTTTTTTATGTATTTTTTGTAGTTTGGTGAGGGGTATTTATAAATTACCGTTGCGTCCATTTTGGTGTTTTTCGTTTTCTTTTTCAGAATTTTATAAATAACTAAAACCAAAAAATATTAAACAATTATTGTTTTTTTAAATTTTTAGACAAAAAACAAAAACAAAAAACATTACCAAATTGAATATGATGAATATATTAGATATATAGAAAAGAAAACATCACCCCTCCTTTAGAGAGAAGTAAGAATAGTCTACGAGTAATGATATATATAATTTCATTTCTCAATTCATGTTTTCACTCATAGACTGGAGACGGTAAGACCCGCATTAATAAGTTTGTATGGGTCTCATTTGTATCTAGGAGTGAAAAAGAGATAAATTAGATATATATGATTAGAAAAAATCTCATTTTTACCCTCTATGTTTCATGTATATTTATTTTTACCCTATTAGTTTCAACCCTCCTCATTATTGCCTCTTCTCTCTCATTTATACCCTCATTCCAACTATACACTTTCATACATATTTTCTAATTTGCCCTTATGCCACGTATTATAACTCTTTACAATTTTCTTTTCTAATTTTTTTAGATAAGAAATTTTCTTATCTATTTGAAAGTTAGTTTTCATTATATCTTGTTTTTTATTAATTAAAGTTATGGCCGTTAACCTAGAAAAGTATAGAAAAAAATTAGTCTAAAAAAACATATTCTTTATTTTTTTTTAAACCCAATAAATTTAAAATTGTTATCACTTTATATCCTTAATATTGACTTGATTAAGACTTACATACTTTAAATTTATTTGAGACTCCTCACAAATTAATTTTACTAGAGTCTCAATAGTTTATATAAAATATAGTTGAAAGTTTATAAATTCATTTAATATCAATACTAAAAGAAAAAAAATAGTGCATAGCAATTTGAGGTCTATACCTAAAAAATTGATATCACTAATTTTTTTATATACTTTTTTGGGTTAATGGTCATAACTTTAATTAATAAAAAACAAGATATAAGGAGAACATAGCCTTCAAATAGATAAGGACACATAATAGGTGGCATAAGGGCACATTAGAAAATATGTATAAAAGAATATGTTTGGAATGAGGGTATAAATGAAAGAGAATGTGCAATAATGAGGAGAGTTGAAACTAATAGGATAAAAATGAATATACATGAAACATAGAGGACAAAAATGACGTTTGCCTATATGATTACTGAAACTATGAAGGAAAAAAAAAAAAAAAAAAAAAAAGATAGGACCATGACTCATGAATGAAAATTTTCAAAATGAATGAGTTCTTACTGATGTTATAGGTTACAAAGACCCCAGAGTATTAATGCAATCAAATCAGACAAAAAAAAAAACGAAGGAATGCAGCATTAAAATGCTTTGTCTTTGTCCTTTGGAAAAGGGGGGAAACGAAAGGAAGTGGCTTCTAATGTTCTGAAAGTTTGGATCTGTTCTAGAGATCAGTTGATGATCATCTGCTCATTTTAACATATGAACAGATAGTGTGAGTCAATTCTAAGTGTCTTGGAGCTTAGAGTCCGTTTGTTTGGACTTTTTTTAATTTTTTTTTTTTTTTTTGCCTTAATATTTTTTACTTACGGGCCAAGCAAAAAAGCCAAGATGCAAGGAATGACGCAATTTTCAATGATAAAGCTTTAAATTGAGAAAATATTGTTGAAAGCATCAAACATCAGGCTCTAAGCCGGATTCAAACAAAAATTTGAAATGGGAGCCATAATATTTTTTTTTTACCACTCTATTGATGGTGTAAAATCCTTTGACCCCACTCTTTTGGTTTAGCTTTTATCCTTGCTAGGTTTTAACAGTGTCAGGTTGATTTCTATTCAACCTTTATTTCGGCTTTTTGGTGCCTGCTGCCTTCTTGGCTAGAAGAGTACCCATCTCTTTATTAATATATTTTTTCCTTTCCTGTTTAAAATAAAAAGCAAAAATTTTGAATCTTTTTACTTTTTTTATTTTTTTTTTATCTTATCTTGTTAAAAATTAAAAAAATTAGCTTATTTTACTTATAAATAAAGAAAATAAAATTAAAAATTAAAAAAAAACTGTATCAAAGAAGACAAAGAAAAGGACAAAATAAATGGTTTAAAATGGTTCCCGATCTTAAGTGAAACGAAAAGTGGAGTCCTATGATAGGTGGTAGGCAGAAGAGAACACAAGTTGACCCTAGATATTGACACGGTGGCTTTTGGAAGCTGATGTGTCACCACTCAAGTCTTTTGCAAGTAGGGCATAAAATGTAATATAGGAAATAATATTACACAAACAGAATTTTTTTATTACAAAATTTGTATACAAAATGTAATAATTATTTTATAATTTTTTATTTTAAATTCAAACGCTTATTATTTGAATTTATATTTTTAAATATATTATTAACATATTGTTTTATATTTTTAATATAAATTTTTATAAGTATAGAACTTCACTATATAATATTAAAAATATGAAGCAATTATATCCCGGAGGTAATGAATCCCTGTGTATATCATTATCTTCTAAAGTGTGGATTCAACACTTCTTTTTTTTACTTTTAGGTGGCGTGCTAGGTCCCGACTCCCAACCCAACTTCGATTGTATTTTTGTTTTGTCATTTCAGTCATTTCGTACCCAGTCAATGTTACCACCAAAGTGCTTTTATTATTTTTGTTTTGTCATTTCAGTCATTCCATACCCAGTCAATGTTACCACCTAAGTGCGTTCATTATTTTTTACTTTTTTTTGTAGGGTGGCAGTACGGAGTCGTGACGAGTTTATGCAAATCTTCTCGATTAATTTCCTTAATTTGGTTAAAAGTAAATCTTTCATGACAAAATTAAAATATTTACAAATAATAAATTCTAACTTGATTGAGTTGGAAGAGTGCACACACTTGAGCAACAACCATTTATGTATCTTACAATTGAAAAAGACCTTGCTTTTCTTTTTACATTAAATGGATCTCTCACTTATTAACTTGTTAGGTGAAATATTTGAATCTAGTTAATAGGTGACTCCACCATTTAATGAGACGTGCAATAAAGATAACGTGGTGTTCTTGGAGTAATGAATAGTTTTTTTTATACAAAATTGCATAATTGGAGTTTCGTATTGCCCTAACCTTTACATACACTATGTTGAGAATTTATTTGCGAGTTCTACTTAAAAGAAATAAATCATATATATATATATATATATACATATGTATAATTTGTGTTCACTCATATATTTTGTTTTTCTGTTAAGTAACGTTTTAGATGATACTCTCTACACTTTTATATTTTTAGAATGACTTGTCACAGGAGCATAGGATTTAAGATTTAGGGTTAATCTTATTAAATTTCCTATTTATTACACAAATCCTATTTCAAAAAAAATTATATATAATAAAAATCCTTATTAATATTTTATACGAACAAATATGTATGAGTTTCTTATTTGGAGTTATATGTATGTATGTGTATGGGTTTCTTATTTGGGTATTGTATTAATTATATCAATTCAATTAAGTTCCCTATTTCAAAAAGAAACCCATAAAGTTACCAATTAAGTTGTCCATTGCATTTAATTTTTATTTACAATAATAGTTAATATCGAGACCCACTAAATAATTTTTCATTGTATACTTAAGTTCTCTTTAAATTTTTATTTAAAATAATAGTTGATATCATAAACAGGAGCTTTTGAGTTTTATTAAATTATTTCATAATTAATAAGATATACTTAATTTTTATTTATAAAATAGTTCACTAAAATCAACTATTTACTATCTCTTAAAAAATATTAAAATTCAACCAATTAACCCGATAGAGTTCTGAAGTTTTATATACCACAAAATAGAATTAGATTATTTGTTGACATTATTTTTTGATGAATGAGCCTGAACTATGGTGCATGGTTGAGATTTTATAAATTTTTTTATAAATTAAGTACATTATAACATTTATATTATGAAGATGCATAAACCTTATTTTTTGTACAATACACATGTTGACACCTAATTTTCATATTATTCAAGTTCTTGTATTTTCATAATCGTAATTGTTTGTTAGCAGAGTTTCTTGATCGTCATATGAAAAATTCCGATAGAATAGCAAATCAAACTATGCGGAAGCAAGAAAACAATTACAAAACACATGGTTTTATCTCTTACACCAACTCAATCCTAACCAAAACCCTTATGATTCGGGTGTCAAATACAAGAACTTGAAGGTGTGTCCTTGTTTGGATAGAATCACCACGTTCATATATATATATATATATATGTAAATTGCGTTCACTCTTATATTTTGTCTTTCTTTTTATATAGTACTATCATATTTTTAAAATACCACATCACAAAGGTAATTAGATAACTAACTATTGATTTGTTCAACTACTTTAAAAAGATAATTGAGTAATCTTATTCACCCACAGGTTTGTGCTTATCTCAAAATTCATATTTAGAGAACTTTTAGTTAATTGTCTTATTTATTTATCCCAATTAACTTTCTCATCTTTTAAAATAACCCTTTTCAATTCGATCAATTCCTTTCCACCCTCAATCCTTCTTCCATTCGCCCTCCTCCTAATCTCTCTTTTATGTACATAGTCTACATAAACAATTAATAAAACTTTTGAGATCATAAAAAATAAGAAAAACTTTTGATTCACCGTGCTGTCTATTGAAATATTGTTTCTTCAAAGGCATATCCCTCACATATATTCTCTAATAATACTAGTCTCTAATGCATAGCTGAGTGTTGAATCGTCACATTACATGTAGAATCTAAGAAGAACTAATCTAGGTCCACCAACAACACAGAACTGATGATGAAAATAGATTTTTAGAAATACTTCTGAATATAATTATACACAAAAGACCTGAATATATGTGGACGTACTATGATTCGCTCTAGATGTATATCTCGCATATATTCCTTTACACTCTAGAAGAAATTTTCATAAGTGGAAGTCCAATTAGATATGAAATATGCTTCTAAGGCTTTGTTTGATTTTACGTAAAATATTTTTCTAAAAAATATTTTTCTCATTGATTGATCAAAAAGTAAGAAAAATGTTTTTCAAAAAAAATATTTTTTATCAAAAAATAAAAAATAACTTACATTCTAAAAATTCGGAAGTCATTTTTGGTTTTAAGCCATTTGAGCCTTTGACACTATTTTGATCATTTCACCGCTACTACCCTCACTCACCACCACCACCACCACCCACCAGCAACACCACTGCTGTCCACCGCTGCCAACGCCAACTGTCCACCAACACCGTCGCCGACATGGGCCACCTCCATAACTGCAACCTCTCCAATTCCCTTACAATTTCGCACATGCTTTCCCATCTCTCCACGCCATCTTGAATTCTTTAACCGAGACTCCGAGAAATTTTCCTCTGTGCTCTCTCTCTATGAGTACGTTAATTCTTGTTTGGAAGCACTGAGAATTCGTTGTTATTTTGTACTTTTTTTCTGTCGTAGTTATTTTGTATTTTTTCCTGTTTTTGTTAGTTTACAAAGAGAAGACGTAGAGAGAAAAATGGAGACGATGGTGACGGTGATGCTGATGACTCGGATGGCAGGCATTCTATTGAACGGTTCATATTGAAAGCACTGAGAATTCTTTACTGTTGAAGGACATGCACCACGTGTTCTTTGCAGTTACTTATTAGTTTGATGGTTTTAGAAAATAATTTTTAAATATCAATCAAACACCAAAAAAATATAAAGAAAAATAATTTTTTCAGTAAAATTTTTTACATGAAAAAATATTTTTTGGTGTAAAATATTTTACGTCAAGTCAAATGGAACCTTAAATAAGGCAGAAAATTTAAAATTCGTAGTACATCATATTACCGTGTATTCATAGTACATCAAAAATATTTTAGAGGTAGGAAACATTTTATTTATATATAAAGATGGGTAGCGTTCTCACAAGAATCCCAAAACAGATCAATGCAAACGAAAGGTATAGTCCAGCCCATCAAAAAGATTTGAGTTCGCACATAGGCTTGCTTAGCCAATTTAATGAAGAATGCCACTTACATTATTGTTTGTATATACATGTATGTACATATATATATATATACACTAATGGTGTGATTTTAGCAATTTCTAACTGTTGCAAAAAATAATCTCCATTTAAATGTTATGTGTATAATTAGTGATCAATAATAAATCATAGGAATATATCTAATTATCAACTAAAAGCAATTTTAACTAAAAGACAATTAGAATTAGAATAAGAATAAACAAAATTGTAACAACTTATCCGATTATTGTTCATAAAACAGAAAATCTAAAAGTTGAAAAATAGATTGAGTCGAGTGTTGCACACTCTCTCCTTAAAGACAAATTCGCCCCCCACAGTTGGTGCTCACGGAATGATGGACGTCTCACTCCCAGGATGAAACGATCTTAGCAATACTTAGGTAGCACTTCTAAAAACTGTTCGATGGCTTCACAAAATAATCTAAACTCTCTAAGGAAAATATGGGAGGAAGAAGAAGAATATGCAACAAAATTTGGATTCGTCAAAAAAAATGCCAGAGTGCTGCCCCCACGCCCGCGACCCGGATCGAACTGGCGGCTGCGTGTGCGTGGAGTATTGGGTCAGCCTATGGGTTTCATAGGTCCTCTTCCTTCCACAAAAGTGGGGTACCCCTTAGGACCCAAACCTTACTCTAAACTTGGGTTATATATACACAACATGTTTCTCATAAAAAATCAGTGTGGGATAACCCACTTTTAACTACATAACCCATATTCAAGGAGGTGACTTTGGAGGCCAATAACTCATTCAATCCTATACGGATTTGAGCAAATAAATAGTCGAGATTCATCTCCTCTCAGAGGTGAATCCAACGCACAAATGACCCGACACAAATGATATATGGGTTCCACATTTATATTAGCTCGAAGATTAACAAAACAATGGGTTTACACTCATGTTTTTTCTAACACTAACTTCTTATATAATAGCACCATGATTAACAGTAGTTTATGCAGATGCATGCTGCAAGTAGTGCACTAATTCACTCTTAAACCTCAACTTGTATCTTGTCAAATCTTTTGGCTATTGTTCTTGGAGTTTAATTTCGATCCACCTATAGCAAAGCATTTTTTTTTTTTATGCAAGTGAGATATCAAAAGTGACATGTTTTTTAGAGTTTAATTATAACATAAAAAAGCAAAACTCGTAAACACTGTAAGTGCCCACTTGTATAAAATAGAAAATAAAAATTCTACACTATCAGTGAATTTTTTTTTTCTTTCTTTCTACGTTTTTATTTTTGTATTTTATTGGGGATGGGGGAAGTAGGCATCTTGAGTGCCATTTCCTTATTTGGTATTTTTCATGCATATGTATGTTAGCTGGGCTTGGCCCAGAATTTTCTGGCTTATCTGAGCTCTGCCCTGGTCGCAATCTGAATTGATGTTACGTTAACGTCCACAGTTTGGATTTGGTTCAGTATATACTTAAAGTGGCCCAACTTATAGCCCATTAAAATTGATTGGTGCATTTATTTCCTTATTTCTTTGATTTTTTTTCTTGGACATTGGATCCTACTTTTTATAAATTTCCATTTTCTATTTTTTATGGGGTTAGCGTAAACTTAAATCTCATACTTCAAAACAGAAAATTAAATTTTGATTAAAAGAAACTAGAAAAAAAAAAAAAAGAAAGAAAGAAAGAAAAGAAAAGCTAATAAAAAAGCTAGCTTTCAAGCTGAACCAAAATACTGCAAATATTGCGGTATCCAATTAAGAAAACTGTTTGGAACGTGGATTGCGTAAATTTTCATTTACGGCTGAGTCAATACTGTATGCAAGTAAAGCATTAAACCCAAAGAGTCAATGCACAATGTATTTTAGCGTGAAAAATCTTAGACCAGGGCAAAAAAAAAAAACCTTATCCAACCAATCAGTGAACTAATCAAAATTTTAAGTGAATTATTTTTGAGAAAATCTTAGCGTTTTTGAGATGGTTTGATTATTGCATTGATTTATCTTATCAGTGGTGGTTTATTGAGCTCATATTTGGTAGAGTATAGGTGGAGGTATAGCAAATGAGAATTCTTGAATCTCAGTGACTTGAAATTCATTCCTTTTTACATAGATTATATTTTTGAAACTCTAGCTATATGTGGATTACCAAACACAATTAAATCCAATAACCCTTGAGATGATATTAATGATAATAATGTAAAAGAACTAGTTAATTTGGTCATCACCTACGCGATCAATATGCAGACACTCGAAAGATAAGGTTTCTTTCATTTTTTATTTATTTATTAGGCAAATGCTAATTGATGAGCAACAAAGACATCAAGAGTTTTAATTTGTTTAGAATTACATTTTGATTATAAATTTTATTTGGTTTTAGATTTTCTAATTGGATAATGCCACATGGTAGTATATATATGGCATTTAATTTGAGATTATTGAATATTGGTTTGTCCTTCCTTTTTCTTTCTCTTCTCTCCTAGATTTGTTCTCTCCTTGTCTCAATATTCTCCGCTTCTTTTCTCTCTATCTCTTCTCTCCATCTCTCTTCTTTTTTTTAACCCATTCTCATTCTCTGTCTCCTCTCTGGTTCTTATTCTCTAGTTCTCTCCTCTTCATCTCTTTTTTTTGTCTAATCGGGTGTCCATACTAGCTTTTGTGCACCTCAATCAATCTCGAAGCTTGTAAGATCTCTCGTCCCCCACAAACTAAATAATTACCAAGTCAAAGGTCCTGGAGGAAGCCCCAAGAAGTTAGTAACATTTAAAAAATTTCGAACTGGAGACCTTGAAACCTTAGAAGGAGCGTACCTCAAGATCTAAAGTCTTAACCACTAAGTCAACCCATTATAATAAATAGAAGCAAAAAAAGTTTTTTACATGAAAAATAAAACTAAATTCTATACAATCTCAACAAAATTTGATTTTATCTATTGTTTTGGTTTTTTTTTTATGTGTATTTTATGGGTAAACTTACTTGTTGAATGGGTACAGATTAAAACCATACAAACTTTTAATTTTTTTTTAATTTTGAATAAAGCCCATTAGAAGCCGCCAAAATATTTTTGAATTTAATGGGTTAGTAGTAATTTAAAAATAAAAAAGTCTCATATTCCACTCCATTATATAAAATTTTTAATATTATAATAAGTTAGGCCTTAATTTTAAACTGTAGGAATTCCAATGCAATAAATTTTTTATGAGAATATATGTATACTATAAAAGGAGGATTATACAAAAATTCAGAGGTGTCAATACAAAAATTTGGGTGTAGACAACAGTCAGACCTTGTTTCAAACTCATCCTCCTCACCTAGCACCACCATTGTGTCGATGGAGAAGCTCACTTCACCAACTCCATTGAATCCTCTGTCACCATCCCAGCTGGCCTATTGTAACCCCTGCTGTTCAAGTTTCCCTGTCAAACCTCTAAACTTAACTGCTCACATTCTTCCTGTGTGCATTCTTGTACCCACAAAATACTCATGTTATGTTTGGTACAATAGAATACAATAGTTATTTTCATTTTTATTCTTATTCTCTTATTTGGTATTACTATTTAAAGGTAGGAATGATCATTCCCATAAAATGATCTTTCTTACATTTTGTTGGAATGACCATTTTCTATTTTAAGAGTGAAAACGGCCATTCTATTTTCACATAAAACAACATAAAACAAAACTTAGTAAGATTTTTGTTATCAAATTTCTTTCAAAAAATATAAAACATGTGTTGGTAATTATTTTTTTGATTTTGAAATTTTTAAAAAATAAAAAAAATTTAAAAAGTTGAAAATTCATAAAAATATTTAATAATTAAACCGCCGCCGCCGCCGCTGCCACCACTACCACTACAAATACTTAATAATATTTAATGATTAAATAATATATATTACTAATATTTTGTATAGACAAAATATTAAATTTTTATATCATACACAAATTTCATTCCATTCATTATAGTATTGTTCATTGGTTTTATCAAACAAGATAATGAGAATGACTATTTCATTCCATTCTATTTACATTCTCATTCTATTTTCTTGTACCAAACATAACCTCAGAGATCGTCCAATTTCAGTTTAACATTTGCTCTCGATTTTTATTTTTTTTTCGAAAGTAAAACAAGAAACTCACACACAAGCAAACCCACACATGACATTGGTAAGGAGACAATAATTACAAATAACCAGTCAAACGAGTTGCTTAGGAAGAACCTAAATACCAAACTTACTTAAGGTTATCAGCCAACATAGGACACAAACTAAGCACACAGAAGACTTTTTTTTCTTTTGAATTAGAAGCAAGAAACCCCATTCGCAGTTGGTTAACCCAGTCAAAATGAGTCTAGAATGAAGCACTCTTTGTCATGCATATGAAAAGTCATAAGTAACCCAATCAGTCATGGAGGAGCGGGTAGACCAGGTCAGGTGGCAGCGTGGGTCAAGAGTGAATCACTCTTTGTCATAAAAAGTCTTAAGTAACCCATCAGTTATAGAGGACCGGGCAGATGCGGTGGTAGTTCAGGTGCCGCCGCCATAAGCCCAAGGTTTGGAAACAAAAATCAGAAACATCCTGGAGGTCGAATTCTGTCAAAGAAGATCCACCACAAGAAATAAACCAACACTTGGAAGGAGAAATGAAAATAATTACAAATAAAAGAATGTTTACTTCATTTGATTGCCAAAGAAGTTATAGGATCCTAGGTTTCATATCTTTCAGCATGTCATACTAGCAATCGGGGGGGGGGGGGGGGGGGGGGGGGTTAATTTTGAAACGAAATGAAAACAAATAAGTAAATCGTAACTGCAAATTTGCCATGGAGATCCCCTCGTGATAAACGGAAGCATATAATATCAAATTCTCTCATCTGTCCATCAAACCGAAAGAGCCAAAGATCATCATCACGGAGACGTGGACTCAAAGCTATTGTCCCTGCAGTATCTGAGCTTCAAGGAGACCTGTCTTTCTATCTGAAGTTGTCGATGAAAGTTAGCTATGAACATTTCAGCTCTTTTATCAATATCATCTTCCAAGGCAAAACTGTTCGTTCTCGAAAGCGCTCCTCCACGAGAAGAGCCGGGGGAATCGTAAGTGTCTCCATCGTCCATGCAAGCCCTTAAGCCAGGCCGGTCGTTGAAGCTCAGCCGGTGCCTGCTTGATGAAGCTCCAATCATAGAAGCCAGACGCCAACGACTGAGATTAAAATTCAGAAGGAACCTTATTTTCTTCACTGCCCTCTTAAGGCGGCCTAGCAGTAACCAGCTCTCTATACCCATCTTATGGACTCCAAACAATGACAAATGAATGTGTTTCAGTGTCTATATTGAAGAAGTGAAATCTGTGGGATGTATATGTTGTGTCTATATATATATATATATATATAGAGAGAGAGAGAGAGAGAGAGAGAGAGAGAGAATAAATACGTCGCAGTCTGGCATGAGGAAGTTAATTTGAAGGGTTAACATTAAGAATGCGTAGCGAAAGGAACAACCGTGTGTGATGACAGAGACACGGTAGAGCCAAATGCATGTTGATGACTATATATTAATTAAAAAAAGTTTGATCATTTCTTTATAATTAGTTGATTGAAATCATAAATTAATAATGGTCTAAAAACGTGCTGTTCATCTAGCAGTCAAATCCTTTTATGTCTCTATCTTTAGTTCGAAAATGGATTGCAAAGGGTGGGTAATTACTCCATTAAACTAATTTGGTTGCATTTTTCTTTTCCTTTAGAGGTTATAAATCGCATTCCAAAAGACTTTTTTGTATGATATTCTGGATGTGTAGAATTATCGTTCTTTTATTATTCAAAATTTTCATTTGGCCGGTTGAAGCAATGGTATACAAAGCGACTTGTGTAAAATGGGCATAATAAACGATGTGCTCTCTCTACAATTTGTCCCAAGAATTAAAATAAAAAATAAAAAAAAAGTCCAGCATTTTTATATAATTTTCTAGATATATAGTATTGTCGTTATTTTATTATGCAAATTTTTCATATGGCCAGTCGGAGCAATGGTATACAACCCGACTTGTGTAAAATTGGTGCAGTTCATCTTAGCTGTCAACTTATTTTATGTATTACAACAAGAAATTGAAATGAATTACAAATTGATATTAATTTTTATGTTGCTTTTTACTTTGCTGGTTATAAAGTCGCATCAAACCTTCTTGAGCAGGGTTTCATATCATAGGCATTACACAAAGACGAAGAACACAAAAGTTGATTATACAATTTTTTCATAGGGCCTAAGAATGCTGTACAAAACGACTTGTGCTAAGTAGGCGTAATAAATGACGTATTCTTTTTGTAATCTGTCTAAATTAAAAAAAAATGAAAAAAAAGGAAATAGAAAAACAATGACCGAAAAAATAGGAAAAATATTGATGCAGTGTTTCTTTTTTTCATTTTAAAGAGAAGTTATCAATGTTTTCAAATTAGATGGGGTAGGTCATCTAATTTTTGCTCTTATATCACCTGGCTTCATAACGTTTTTTACTCAAAAAAAAAAAAAAAAAACTCTTGATAGATTAAGAATGTGAGAACTGTGAGCCATTTCTTTGGACTGCTAATGTGCCATCAATAATGTTAGCAGAAGAAAAAATTATTTAGTGCTTGGTGGAGTCCTCCCGTTAAGTGTGGTAAAATATCTCATCTAACAAGTAAGAGACTCATTCCATGTGAATAGAAGAGTAAGGATACAAAGCGTTTCAGAGTACTAAATAATTTCTCTATATGAAGATAACCTTAGAGGATGGCCTAGTGGTCAACTAGCAATATACTAGGCCTGAGCTCTCTAATTTGATCCTCTTGTGTGCCCCGATGGTTAACAATTATTCTGAAACGTATGAAAATTATTTAATTTGTGTGCACGAAGGCTCTACACAAGTTTAAGAGAGCAGTCTGCAGGTACCCAAGAGCAAAAATAAATAAATAAATGTCAGTTGAAGATCAAAAACATTTGTGACATCACTTTTTGGAAACATTATTACGTTGGATATTTTTTTACGTTTGTTATCTTTCTTTTGTCCTAATTTGTTAAAGTTTATCCTTTCTTTCTTTGACATTCTCCTAGGCATGCTGGATTTGACCAGAGCAAAACATAAGAGGTTGAAATTTTTGACTATTTATCCTTACTATCTGTTGTCTGAAACAATTAAAAAAAAAAAAAAAGGCAGAAAAAGAAAACGTAAGTGCAAACATGCAGTAATAGGTTCATCCTTGAATTGGTAGAGTTCAAATTGTATTGTCTATATATAAATTCAAAAATAAGATAAAATCCTTGTGAATCTATATCAGGTAGTGCTTACATAATACTAAGACTTCCCCATCTTACAACTACACAGGACGTGTGTGGTGTTCAGAATTTGCAAGTTGGATTAAGCTAAAGTAAACGAGTTTCAGGAAAAATAATAAAAGAATTAAGCTGGTAGTCATGGTCTCAAGTTGGCTCGGCCGTTTGATGTTTTTTTGGGTACCGGCAACACCGGTCTCATTTTCATAGTTATTGTTATTACATTTATGATAATTGTGGTTAGTAAATTTTGGATCATATTTGTGATTATCACATTTCATCAAATGTTTTTATATTTCATCAAAATCACTTCGAATCCAGCATCTTTTTGGCAAAGATTCACATCAATAGTCAGTTTTTTTTTTCCTTTTTCAACGAATGGCCGAGATTTACACGGTACTAATATGGTAAAAACAACAACTGGAACCTAAGAAAAATTCAAGAAATTATATTATACAGTAATTGGCTTGGCATCCAAGTTTTTGACTACTGTTTCCTTTGGAAGAGGTATATACGGAGGTAAATCTTCAGCTATTTTGTCGTAAGTAAATCAGAATGGATCAATTTATAAAATATGTTATGGGTGAGCTCATGGATGACATGGACCACTCTTGGATTAGGTCTTTCAGGAGGATTAGGAATAAGCAAAATGTAATTATTGGTTAAATCGTTATGGGAAACTCTCTCTAAAGGGTGAACCGGTGAAAATGGAAAAGATGAATACGGTTTCCGATACCACCAAAAACGAATTCCATGAAAACTGAAAAAACAAAAAAACAAAATGGAAATAATACCACGTTATGTATAATGTCAGAATTAATTATCGACATAACTCCACGTGTACCATAAAGTATAGGCAAATTCTAAAATCCTGAAACCGTTACTATTTTCACTGTATCTGTTGAGAGAGAGAGAGAGAGAGAGAGAGAGAGACTTAACACTTCACATCTTCCAATGTTTCATGTTCCTCAGTCCTCACATGCCTTTGACTTTATCAATTATAATAATAATAATAATAATAAATCATATCATATATATTTATGATTTTTTTAAATAGTTGATATACATAAATTATTCGACACACTTTTTTTTATAATTTCTTATTAATAATCAAAATAATAATTTTTAAATTAATAAATTAATCTATTCTTATATCAAATATTGAAGGAATAAAACATGTAAAATAAAATTTATTTATTTAGTACTTTAATTTATGAGTTTGTTAATATGTTTTAAAAAATTAATATATATGAAAATTATTTATAAATGTTATTATATTTTTTATTCTCACATTTTAACTAATGTTGGTACGATACTTGTATAATTACATATTCGTATTTTTTATATTTTCATATTTTTACTTCAAATTTTGTTGTTGTATTTTTAATAAAAAAATTCGCATTACCCTTACTTATTAACATACCATCTTTTTGTCTTTACACTTAAAAAAAAACACCGGTGATTTGTTTTTAAGACAATCATAAGAAGAAAAGTAATTTTTTCTTATTTTTAAGTTTTTCCCTTCCGCAAGGACCAGAGATTGAATCTGAATATTTTTTATTTATTTGTACCGATATTTATTGGTCGGTTATATGGTGCATTTCGCCAATTGCTTCCTTCAAATGCCAATATTTTACGACCTGAAGAGGCATAAGGAAAAAATAATTATTTTTTTTTCTGTTTGATTTCTAACTTAAAGGAAAAGAAAAGAAAAGAAATTAAAATTACTTTCTCTATAATTCTGTTCCAATTCCTTTCCCATCCTCTCTCTTTCACTCTCTTAAGTTATAAACCGGCTCTTACAATCCGTTTGGAACTTGTGGGCTCTTACAAGCGGTTTGGAACTTATAAGACAGAAGAAAAAGAAAAAAAAAATTTATTTACTATTTTTTTACTGTGCTGTTTTGGGAGAGAAAAAGTAGGAAAAGGGTGAGAAAAAAACTAATTACTCTGTCTTTTTTCTTTCTTCTTGTCTTTTAATTTTTTTCACAAAACCAAAAAAAATCCACTCTCTTTTCCTTCCCCCCCGAGTTCCAAACAGCCTGTTAGGGTTCCATTGCGCGAAAGACCCATTCCCGCACCCCTTCCAATGGTCTCCGATCACAGCCTCTCTCTCTCTCTCCGCCGAAACCCACCTCCCTTCTTTCTCGAATCAATTATCAAAAAAATTTCCTTCACTTAACCAAGCTTAACACTCTTCTTAATTTTCATTTCACAAAAAATTTTCAGATCCGTCATTTTTCTCGGGAAAGTAAATCACCAACTTTCCAGGAAAATGTCCCACAGCGACACAATACCCCTCCACTCATCCCAGTCCGACATCGATGAGATCGAGAACCTCATCCACGCTAGCTTTCAGTCGAGCCCCGCCACCGTCCTACCTGCCCGCCCGCCGAGCCCTCCGCGGGCATCGATCCCGGTCTCTTCGTCGCCGTTCATTCCCTCCAATCTCCCGCCGCCATCGGCGCCGTACCAGAAGCCAACTCCTGTTCCGGCGGCCCCACCAACGCCGTCGGGATCCACCGGTGGCGGGCACTCGGATTCTGCTCGACAGAACATTGCGGCCACCGGATTCGGGTCGCCACCGAACACGCTGACAGAGCCGGTGTGGGACACAGTGAAGAGGGATCTGTCGAGGATCGTGAGCAATTTGAAGCTGGTGGTGTTTCCCAACCCCTTTCGAGAGGACCCCGGAAAGGCGTTGAGGGATTGGGATCTCTGGGGGCCTTTCTTCTTCATTGTCTTCCTCGGTCTCATTCTTTCGTGGTCGGCATCTGTCAAGAAGGTGAAAACAATAAACAATTTGTCCATTTATATAGATTTACATACACATTATATACGCTTATAAATATATTTATATTGTATCTGTTTTATTTCGTTTGTACTCTATAAGTTGGTACTTTGGACTTCTGAGTTGTGATCTTATATTTATGAAAAATGCTTACATGTACTTCTTGTATAATTGTCAATTAGAGGGTATGTTTCGAAGGCCTTGTTCACTACGAACTATTTGGTCCGCATATGGCATAGGTTGATAGTTGGCCAAATGCATGCATGACATTACATGCTTGTAAGATCATAGGCATGTTTTTGTGATTTTAGACGAGTGGTTTAAACAGTAGGCCTTTTCTTTTCTTTTTTTTTTTTAAGTATTAAACGGTAGATTATCAATTCTACTTTGGTTGACTGTAGAAGTTAGTGCCAATAGTGGGTTACCTTGAATGTGAAAGATTACTGATGGATATGTTAAGAACTATTCATATTTGTTCAATGTGGGTTTTCTGGTAATTTTTCTAAATGAGGAAAACCTATGGTGACCTGATGGTGTATTGGGAGGATTCACTCATTCTAGTAGATTTAATTCTTCAAGTATGGTACATTACTTATTGCCTTCCAAGATCTTAAATGGAAACTATAAAGTTCTTAACTTTCCTTTGAATTGCTAAACTTTCTCCAAGCTTGTGCTTGCCGATGCAGGCCTTAAAATGTCTGAGAAAGAGTCAACATAAATGAGACAGAAATGAGCCGACATTAGTTGCAATATGTGATATATGTGTTTTGTGAAGGGCGAAGAATCAGGAGAATTGGGAGTAAACTAGATTCTTAATTCACTTGGCCATAATGGTTGTCGAATAAGAATAAAGAGGTGCATGTCAGAGAAGTTCTTAGATTGACCATTGTGTTCATGTTGTTGAACAATGAGCATGCCGTGGCCTAGCTTACACACATGCATACACACGAGTTAAGTGTCATGCATCCAGACATGCGTTAAGTGTAATGTCAGAGAGAGAGAGAGAGAGAGAGAGAGAGAGACTTGAAACAAGCATGTTATATTTAAGTGTCACATAAGTGATTTAAGTGTCATGTTTACTTTTACTAAATGCTAGCAAACCCTCATGTCGAACAAACCCCAACAATGTCGAACACGCGTTCAAATATGTTCTATTATTTTTTTATATTTTTAAAACCATACATGCTTGAGGCACTTGTTGGACACTGGTATACGTCACTTGGACACGTGGTCCTCACTTAGTCACACATGAATGTTGTAAGTTTGAAAGAAAGTAACTTGAGATCCAATTATAAAGTAAAAGTATTGTGATTTCCTACCTAGTTTGACGTTTAAGGTATGAAATATTTGGTTTTTAATTTCAATAAGTAGAGGTTGGAATTGGCTTGATTTAGAAGGTGCTGGGTTGCTGGAGTTGTATGGAACTAGCTGCTGGAAGATCTAGTTAGCAGGTTTTAGGTTTGACTTGGAAGATCAAAAGGTAGTGCAAGGGTTAGGCTTGCTTGGCTAGGATTTTGGTGACGAAAAATGGGGTTTGATTGATGAATGTGAATAGTAACAAGTGAAATGTAACTAAAGAAGAAGATGATTTTGGGGTTTTCACCTAGAATTCTTTAGAAATAATCCCCCTACTATGATAATGCTAGATAATGCATCACATGAATCTTCAAAAACTTTACTAGAAATATTACACAAATACATATAAGCTCTTTTCCCTCCAAAATTAATTACAACTGAGGTCCTGTTTCCTAAAGTGGAAAATCGAGGACTGAAATTTCTAAGTGTTGAATTACTCATATTTGGAAATTTTAAGTATTGAATTTTGAAGTTGAAATTTTAAGAATAGATTTGCCCATAAAGGTTCAAAAGGAAAATCACATTTCCTTGAGCTTATTTGATATCAAACACATCCGGTCGGAGATCCACACAAATATTCATACTTAAGCAATTCATGCCTCATGGGATTATGAAATCTCCTCTTGCAATCCACTCTAAACAATTAAGAAGGTTTGTCTACTTAAAGTTTTATTAGACCTACTATAGACCATTTATGGCCTATAAACATAACTTGACCAGAAATGTGACTGATGGCCTCAATAGAACAATTCATGTCCGGCGAAATTTGAGGTTTCTAAATACTCCCAGCTCATAAATCCTAAGAACAAAAGTAAAATTACTAGCGGCAGATTTCCTATAGAAAATATTGACCTAAAATTTCATTGGATAAGATCCTAAATATGCTTCCTGTGAATTTAATTTTTTTGTTCTTATTTCCATTTTTTGTACTATTCTTCCGGTTATACGTATGCAGCATGAAACATAAATAAATAAAAAACAGAGTTAATTATTGAAGATATATCGGTCATCATAGGATTGAACTTCTAATTTTGTTATCAAATGGGGGAGAGTGATGAGACAAGGTTCATGTGAACAATGGAACGATTGAGAGACTGCTTTGTGGTGAATGCAAATGGTTGAATCCTGAGAAGGTCAGTTCAGGGATTCAAGGGAAACAAATCCAAAAGAATATGATTGACATTTGAAAGTGATAACTAGAAGGTAGACTATGTTATAGTAATTATCTGTAAGTGTATATATATATATATAAAGAGATGACCTAACTTTGATGAGACCCACTTTGTGGTTACTACCCTAACTATCAAGCATCCAAATTTCAAGTTTGTGGATCAGTAGATGTTTGATGCATATCACACTCCAAATTGGACTTCTTTTGTAGGAGAAAAGTTGAGTTTGTGGATGAGAAATGTATTGATATCCAATTGACTTGAAAGTTGGCAAGAATGATGATGATGGAAGAAGCATGTAATCTGACGGTGGAAGATGTCTTCCCCACAAAAATTATTGGAACACCAGGGGAGTGCAGAGAGGGGAGGCTTAAAAGAAAGTGAGATTCGAGCTGATGTGGCAAGAAAAGAGTAGTATGCCTACTGCTACGTTTTCATTCAACTTATCCATGAGGGATTCTGGGCTCCATTTTGAATATGTGAACGGAAACTGACTTAATGGAAATTAGGATCAGATGGTTAACATTAACTTACACTCTCTGCTCTCAAAATCTACTTTAGCAGGATATTTTCAATCTTTGGGGTGCTCTTGTTGGTGGCTCTAGGTACTGAATTTTGAAACCATTTGGAAGTAGTACCATTTTTTAGTCAAGCTGGAGTGAGGTTGAAAAACCATCTAGCAGAGCAGGACAGAACACTGTAACCAAAGGTTCCAGTGGAGTTCTTTTGCTTATCTTCTTGTTAAGTAATTGGCTAATGGCCCCGGACGATTGGAAGGTTGTGTGTGGTGATGTACAGAGAAAGATGATTATTGAGGTTCAGATGGGGCTATGGGGGAAATCTTATTGAGGTTTAGTGTCCCTATGGACATGCTTTGAAATTGAACTCTCTTAAAGCATTAGTTCTTGCAAGGGGAAGGGACCAATGGACCATTTGTTGATTGAGCATGGGCTTTTACCATAAAGCTGTTTGTGCATGTGAAAATGTACATATCTTAAATAACCGGATTGGCCAAGTCTCATTTTTATTGGTACTTTTGAGTTTAAATGATGGTGTCACATGGCTGTGATCCAATCAGGAAATCTTGTGAATCATGTATTTTCTTAGTCTCATAGTTAAAACCGTACATCCATTTAAGGTGGAAAGGTAAATGTGTCAGTCGAGTGGCTTTTGTAATTTCATTATTCATCATGTTTATCCTCAGGATGTATTGGGGACTGATCCTACATATCTCTCTAGTTCCTGGACTTTGCTTTTTCATTTTGAAGTGGCATCTATATTTTGTTGACTATTCCAACAAAACTCTAGGCGCAAATAATGTCTGCTAATTCATTTTCTTGTCGGAGTTGCTACTTTATTCATTGATCTATTCATTGCTCTAATCTCCGCCTACTTAGAAACAGAATCTATTGAAGCTCACGCTATCTGTAATGCCTAGGCATGAGGCTCTCGCCACTAAGGAGTCTAGTTACAGTCATGTATGTAGCTTCACTCCTGCATGCGGAGAGACTGACTCCGTGTTTTAAACCCGTGATCCTAGGTTGCAACGGAGCATAATCTTACCTCGTGTTACCTGGAATGCGAATCGTTTAGGTACATGAAATGGGAATGAAAACGTAGTACGCCACATCTTGTAAAATGTGGTACATAGGGGTAGACTGGTATAAATTAAACTATTAAAATTTAAGCTAATTCTAGAGCAATTTTCTTAAACAATTAGACATTTAATAAAATATGCTCAATTTTTTTTCAAATTAATCATCAAAAAATGGTTTCTTACAGTAGTATGGTTGATATTTTTGCATATTATTTTGTCAAAACTCCATTCTCTCTAGATTTTCATTTAGTATATATGATTTTTTTCTTCATTGGGTGACAATAGGAAAAAAAGTTGGGATCGCATTAGATCACTACATTTATGATTTTGGAACATAAGTGTATCTTGTTTCGTAACGTCATTCCAAAATCGTAAATTGCTATGATATTAGTCTCTTCCAGTAGCACTGAATTCTTACCACTATGCCAAAGCCCGCCCGAATTGAATGCAACGCCTTAAATTGTTATTGTACTAGGATAACCCGTGCCTACATTACTCCCACCTGCAATCCTTGTATTTGACTCCTTGCTTCGGACAGTTGGTCCTTAAGATTTGATACAATGAGCCCATGGATCTCTTTGTTTGCCTTCATGAGTTATTCTCTGAATTTGTCACCTGCAAAAAAATTATAGATTCAGAATGAATATACATGTTAAGAAATGTGAACACTCATGCATAATGCAAAACCCCATTTTCCATCCAAATTGCAAAATCCTCTCTCTCTCTCTCTCTCTCTCTCTAGTATGTATCAAGATCTCTCTCTGTAAAATACCAACACTAATGGAATTGAAAGCCCAGATGTCAAACCATTTGAGGACATATGGTTCTGATACAAATTTTACGGGGAGAGAGAGAGACCTCTCTTTGGAGTCTGAAGTTGTCTTCTTCCATCTTCAGCATCTTAAGTTGAACCCTTCGGTTTGCAAACCAAGCATCCATTTGCCTTGGTTCCAAAGCCGCGTCCATGGCAATTTCAATCTTTCTCTCTGCATTAAGTTTCTTTTCCTTCTCGAAATTCACTTGTAGAATGTTGACCTGGAGGTCTGTTAGCTTATTTTTCCTTGTAGTAGTAGCAACAGAAGACGTTTGGTGTTGTGGCACTTGTTCGTCATCTTCTAGCGGAAGATTTGTTGCCATTCTCTCTCGCTCTCTCTCTCACAGGTCCGCATGCCTGCACACCTAAAAACAATGAGAGAGGGAGAGAGTGTACTTTACTACTTATCCAAAAAAAAAAAAAAAATGATATTTCTTAAGGTGATGTATGATGGTACCGCTAGGATATACTTTGTGAGAAAATGGTTGGGAAATTCTTGGCATGGGTTTTTTCTTTTAAACTACTTTATTTCCATTGTTGAGAATATGAAATGAAACATATGGTTGGCTCTTCAATTTTTTATGTTCATTCTGCTGCTTTTCTTTTTTTCCCCTTAATTCCAATAAAGTAGTTGATAATTTTCTATTAAATATGGTACCTTCATAAGGGAGAAAAATTGTTTGACTATACACATAGTACGATCTTGTGCATGTAAGGATCATTGTTTTTTGTTCTAAAATCAGGATATTTCTTCTGTATTGCCTGTTACTCTTATTGAGGACTATTTCTTATTGTCGATGTCATTCTAATTGTTGTACTTCCCATTCATTATAGATGGACCTAGTGTTGTGGAGCTCACTATTGACTTTCTTGTGCTTTTTGTTTATTTTCCAGTCAGAGGTTTTCGCCGTTGCTTTTGCGCTACTTGCAGCTGGTGCTGTGATTCTGACATTGAATGTACTGCTTCTGGTAATCACCTCTCTCTCTCTCTCTCTCTCTCTCTCTCTCTCTCTCTCTCATGTATGAGGTACCGGATTTTTTAGGAATTGGATTGTGCTGAAAGTTTGTATTTTGGAATTTTCTTGAATGTAAGAGTTCTCTGTTGAGGAAGAAAGTTGGAAATCTCTTAAATGTTGTCTTGGAAATTCAAAAACTGGCATGTTGCATCAATTGGCTTTAAGTTGACAGAAGTTATCCATGTACATTGTTTCAGGGTGGTCACATTATCTTTTTCCAGAGTCTGAGTCTTCTGGGTTACTGTCTGTTCCCACTGGATGTTGGTGCTTTGATCTGCATGTTGAAGGACAATGCAATACTGAAGTTGATTGTGGTGTGTGTGACATTGGCTTGGAGTTCTTGGGCTGCCTATCCATTCATGAGTACTGCTGTCAACCCCAAGAGAAAAGCCCTTGCACTCTACCCAGTTTTTCTCATGTACGTGTCCGTTGGTTTTCTCATCATTGCCATTGATTAGTGTGTCGGTGGTGGCTGTTATACGGACTATTATAGGCTGATCAAACATACTTGCAATTATAGGCATTTTATGTGGTGGTTATTTGGCTTCTCATGTAAGATTCCCCCCCTCCCTTCGTTTTTGGCTTCTACTTCTGACTTGATGTCTGGTACTCTATCCACCAATATTCTATACACGTATGAAATTTTTGCGCCAATTGTGTCCTATTTCACATGTACCTTTGCTTGCCAATATTCTGACGGATGTAACTACATTAGGATTGGAAGTTATCAAATTTTACCTTCGTGCTTGAGTGACACATTTTAAAAGGATTTTGGAGTCCCTTAGTTCTGACAGTGTTTGTCTTATAGAATATTTTGAACTTACTACTTATACAATATATATATATATATATATCTAGTCAAAAGAATCGCATGTATGGTAGTGGAAATTTGAAGAAGTATATATGCGTAATTAGTGTTGTTGCTGTTACTCTTTGGACAATCTCCTTTTAATCTTTGACAGTGGTGGAATGGCCACAAGGGAGGGCCCTTGTCTCCTTGTTATGGAGGCACCTTTAATCTATGAATTGCGGCTTGTTGCCATTTTGTAGGCACAATCCCATGTGAGTCTGGATTTGCTTTCTCAGCTTCAAGTTTTCTCAGATTTGGTTTATTTTTGTGTAGATATATTCTAATTAGTAGTTGCATATGTCTAACAAAAATAGTCAAGGGGTTCTGAGTTGGAATCCCATTCTAACTAAGGATTCTTATGGTTCCGGAGGATCCAGCTACAGGAGAACCAGGAACGGAGACGTAGAACAAAAATTCGTTTATTTGCATCAAGTTTTCGAGGGGCTCATTCAAGACTTACTAGAACTGGTACTTCGAACTTGGAATGAGCATGCTCCAAACATACCAATATTGGCACTGATGGTACGTAAATGTAATTCGTTGTTAACTGACAAAAAAGAAAGTAAAAAGAGAAATTTTTTATTTAGTTTTCCATTTTTGAAATGCGTGGAAATTAAGATGAATAATTGTAAAAGTAAAAACGTTATAGTTTTCAATTTTATTTATTATTTTGCAAGACTTAAGTTCGTGAAAATATAAAAAGTTGCTTTGGCATATTTGCTAAGCTTGAGTTCCAAATCATATCTTTACCCTTTCATTTTATATGATCTTACAAAATTAAAGATCCAAATATTGCATTAGAAAACTTTAAGGAGCAAGGGAGAACAGTACACTGTAATAAGTGGTGTGGATCAAAAGTGGGGTTTTTGGTAGTGAAAATCTTGAAATCCTTTTCAGTAACTAAGTATTATTCTTTCTGGTGAGGGCTGTGGCAATTGTCGTGGCGCCAGCAATGGTGGGCAGCGGGTCATGGGGGGTGGACAGTGGCAGCAATGGGGGATAGTGGCGATGATGTTGGTGGTGGTGGTAGGTCGGGGTTAGTGGTGGAGTCGATGGTGGTGGTGGGTGATGGCGGGCGGTTGGGGTGGTGGTGGGGGCGGCAGTGGTTGTAGAGTGACAGTGGGTGACAATGGCGTGTGATGGTGATGGTGGTGGTTCGCGATGACAATGACGAAATCGTTGAAATAGTATTGAAGGTTCAAAGGGTTAAAAAGTAAAAATGGACTCACAAATTTTTAAAACATAAGTCATTTTTGGTCTTTTGATGAAAATTATTTTGTTGAAATATAATTTTCATATTTTTTGTTTAATCAAACAATGAAAAATTAGTAAAACATTTTTTTGAAAAATAAAATATTTTACCTTAAATCAAAATGTAAATGATACTTTAATAATGGCTGTGGCTCGTGATGTTCAAACCTTCCCCTCTCAAAATTAAAAAATTAAAAGGTATAAAATGATGGCTTTACTTTTAATTTATAAATTAGAAGTTACCTTAGACAGCTTACCATAAGATTTTATACCAAGACAAACATTCAAACAGTAATAAATATCAGCTACTCAAGCATTCAAAATTCTTAAGGTGTTTTTTGAGTAGCACATATATTCAATTGGGATTTTACATGTAACGATGATTTTTACTAGCTAAGCTGGCTGGAAACTTAAAGAAAAATGAAAAATATCAGCTAGCTTGGACACTAAATGTTGGTAGTTCATAATAATTAGTAAAAGGTAATTTTATACTTTTTTGTTCCTCTAACGCAATTAGATGAGGATGTAAATGAAGTACAATGATATCTTTTTTATGGTTTACAAACTGGTTTATTTCAATTTGGCACTTCGAGTGCTTTGTCTATATTCATATGTTTGTCTTTCTTTTCTTTTTTGTTCTTTATCCGATCGACAATTGCAGTCAGCATAATATAAAAAAAGTTATAAATTCAGGTTCATTAACAAATAAATGATTTACTAAATTACTGAATAAGAGGTTAGGCATTTTTACTTAAATTTTTAGTTGTTTCTGTAATTGAGCTAATAAATAAAGTGGAAGCAAGATTAGGAAGCCAAAAAAAAAAAGGGGAAAGAAAATATGTAGTGTAATATCAGGCATGACCATATTAGAAAAATCACCTTAGAAAAGTCTCTCTTTCTTAAAAATTTTGTTAACTTTTTAAAGTCTTAGTTTGGAATCCAATTAAACCTTAGTTCCACAGGCCGGCTGAAGCATAAGGCCTCCAACTTAGGTCCCTAATTTTTTAAGACCCTAATTTATTTATAACGTATTAAGGTTATGTATTGTTTTTATATATTTTTTTTTAAAGAAAAATGATCTCGGCTCAATGAGGAGAAAAATGATTTGCGAAAAACAGGGGCCCAAAATCAACTACCCTCATGAATTTCAGAAAAGAAAAACATTAGTTTAAGAAAAAATAAATAAATTGCACAAATAAATTTTTTTTTAAAACCATACATGTTAAAAGTATTAACCCTACAAGTGAGAAAGAGAAGGCCAACATATACTACACTAGTTAACTTTAGAAAAGAAAATTGGTTTAACCAAAAAGAAGAGTTTCATTTATTTAAAATTGTCGCTTTAAATCTCAAATTGTCTTGAGCCGATCTTGTAGTTCCATATTTATTAGTAGAAAGGTAAAGAAGTATGGCAACTTAGCACATAAGAATTTCGAGTTTTAGATACTTTTTTGCTTCCACAAAGTTTACTTGGTTCAAATGAATGATAACTCTACATAAGTTCGAGAAAATAATCAGTGGAATGTCTAAGCACTTTGTAGCTAGGGCTATAAAAAGAACTAAGTTACTCAAGCTCGGCAAATATTCGATTCGTTAAAAGTTCATTTGAGATTAACTAGTGATATAAACAAATCAATTTTGAACACATTTTAGAGCTCATTAATTTTTTGAGTTCGACTTAAACTTGACTCGATAAGCTTATATACATTTAAAAATTCAAATTATTCCAGCTCGGCTCGTGATCATCTTGATTAAAGTTCGTTTGAGATCCGTTCAAAAATTAAACAAATCAAGTTTGAACACAGTTTAAAACTTGTTAAGCTTATCAAATCAAATTTGAACAACCCTTTGTTTGGCTTGGCTCGATTTGTTTATAACGCTACCTATAGCAAGAGAAGTAAAAAATATTTTGAAAGCCCAAACCATACTAAAAAGTTAAAACTAGAAATTGAGGTGAGGGATATAAACAGACACAACACACCCAAAGTCTCCAATGTGAGAACCTAGCCCCCAAGACTCCGGTCGAAGCCCAACATGCCGAGTTACAGGCTCAAAGTCACTGAGAAACCAATACACTAAGGCGTCAAATAGTTCTGTTGAAAGTCTAAACCACACTAATCAGTTAAAACTAAAAAGTGAAGTAAGGGATAAAAACACACACGAACGCACCCAAAGTCCACGATATGAGAACCCAAAAAATAATTAAATTGAATGTTAGTGAAATTAGTAGTTTTCTAACATGTCAACTCATTCTTTCGTTAATTTATATTTGATGGGTTATAGTGATCGACAACAATGGGCCGTGAAGGTGGTTCAGATGGAGGTGGGTTTGGATCGTATGGTTGTAAGGGTGGGGTTGATCTTATTTTTTGATTATTGGCATGCTAATCTAGGGTTGCACGGAAATCTAATTTTCTAAAATGATAAAAAAGCAAATTTATTTTTTATGTTAACAACAGTTAGCCGATAATATTAACACGAGGGATCAGTGTCATCTTAAAAATATGAAGGGAACTCTGTCTATTATTATCGAATACTCCAAGGGAGATCCTTATAATTTATTGATGATGATGCTAATAGTAGTAGTAGCAGTAGTAACAATATTAATAACAATAATAGTAATAACATCTTAGGGGCACAAAAGGAGGGGAAAAATTCCTCTTATTGGCCTTCTCCCTTCTTTTAGATGCGCCTCGTGACTTTTACTTGTTAATTAATATAATTTTCTTAATTTATGTATTAATTTATTATTTCTAATTTATTTTATCAAAAAATAGTTTATCGTTAGAGAAATGCTACTCATAGTTAGGGTTGGCAGTCGACCGGAGAAAAGTGAAAATCCAACCGAACTCATCTTATTTGAGGAGGATATAGAGGATTCAAAATGAGAATGGAGATGAGAATGGAGGTTAAAATGAAAATTTATATGGGTATGGAGGCGGAAATGGACCAAAAGTTTTCTCTGCCTCTCCCAACCTCGGCCTCGTTTTCCCGCTATAATTTTTTATTATTTTTTATATTAGCTATTTTTATATTTACTTTACTCTTTTAAGTCTTTGCCTCTTTTGACGTCAAGTGGTAAAACATAATTTATAATTGAACTCCAATAATATATGAAGGGATTAAATTTTTTACCACTAATATTTATCACAACAATATATGTAATAGAAAATTATGTATAAGACAAGACAGTAATCCTAGTAGTTTTCAATCATGAAATCAATGCTTGGGTTTTGAAAATCAACGGTTTCTAAACAAATTAAATGGTAAAAAAAACTTGAAATTTGACTTGGGCTTAGGCTTTAGGTGGAGATGGAGGTGGAGACGAATGTAGGGATAAAGATAGGGGTGGAGGAAACCTTGTACCGGTATCGATGGAGGCGGGATGAAAGTGAATTTTTCAAATGAAGGTGAGGATGGTGATCTTAATCCCCACCCTGTCCCAATCCATTGCCATCCTCACTCGTAGTCTCATTTCTTAACTCATTTTCTCATTTTTAGATACAAAGTAGTGAGGCCTACATACATGAAATATATATATATATATATATATATATTTATAAGAAACTCAAAATTTGGTCAATGAGATTATAAAATTAGTATTCCGTTATTGAGATAATTATATTTTACCTTTTATGATTTGAACAAAAATCAGATAACTCTCCTATAATTTAAAAGTAAATACATAATTTTCATGTAACTTGGATATAACTGTACTAAAAAACAGTTAGAGTTAATGGTGATTATATCACATGAGTAATTTTGTCATTTTATCTTTTTAATATACATATATATATATATATATGAAACTTATAATTTGAAAAAAATAAGAAAATGAGAAATAAAAAAAATAATTTCTTTTTAACTCAAGGCCCAAATACAATTTAAGAAATCATGTACTTAAGCCATAAACTACGAAAAAAAATTGCATTCAAACACCCTAGTGCCAATGCAATGGGAAGGGGTAGGACGATCTAGCCTACAATCGTGTACAACAAAAGGTTAAAAATGACTCTTCCTTGGTTTACGTAGACATGAAGTTCTCTCTCTGCTTGATCTGATTTACTGTGTACATTATTACATATTGTAACTATTCTTTGGTTTACGTGAGGGAGTGAATTTGTTCAGTTTGTCAGAAACGAGAGAGAGAGAGAGAGAGAGAGAGAGAGAGAGAGAGAGCAGTGTTGGAGGGAAGGTTGCTTGGTGGGTGAGCTTTACTTGCAAGTGTGAGGGAGTATTTTGGCTTGCAGACGACGAAATGATGAAGAAAGGAGTTAGAAGAACGAAACCCAAAAGGATTCAGAGGCAAAAATAGAAAAAAGAAAGCGACATCTCTCTCTCTCTCTCTCGCCACTTGCAAATCACCCAAACCAAACAAAACCTATGATGAAAGAATTAAGATTTTATTCCTCTCTCTCTCTCTTTCTCTCCATTGTTTAAATATCAAGGGTTGCTTCTTATCGCTGCTGACTCAGTTCTCACCCTCACTTATCATCTACCTAATGTATTTCTATATTTTCTTATTCCTCTAACACCTTATCATGCTGTTTAAAAGGACTTGGGCGATTAACAGGTCCACGCCATGCTTGTCACGTGTTATCAACACACTACAATGACATAGGCCAATTTGCCAATTATTATATATATATATATATATATGTAAGGACTTCGTACAGAGCAAGTAGAAAGCATTGTAATTAATATACGTCATGAGAATTGTTAATCGCACAATCGTTGTCAATAGACTTACAGTTCTGTAAATTTAACATGAACTACTGACTTTATATGTATGCATAATTGATCGTTGTTATAAATATATATATATATATATATTGTAGTTTTATTTGTTTTTTTCTTTTCCATTTGGATGCAGTTATTTTTGTGAGTGCTTTTGGAGCTTCTTAAGTTTTTAGTGGCTTTTAGCATAAAGACTAGCTATATGATTCGCACACTAGTAATAGCTTGTCTCTTGGCGTGACCAAAGGTGCTTTTTGGTCTATGCGAATTTGCAATCCTCAATCCAAGCCCTTTGTATTCACGGTGCGCCTGAGTTGGGTTGGGTGGTGTTTATTAAAATCAAACCGATCTTATTTCATTTTAAATTTTTTGGACCTAGAATCAAACTAATTTTTTTATGAAATCAAACCAAACTAATCCAATCGGTTCGGATTGGTTCAGGTTGTTTAAACTGTTTGGTTTGAAATCTGGTCGGTTCAAGTATGTTCAAGTCAGTTCTCCTATTTTTGTTGTAAAGTTTGAATTATTCACTTAAGAATAAATAAAAAGTCCCAATTTTATTTCTCAATTTCTCAAAAAATAAAAACAAAATTTAGGAAACACATCAACAATATTCAAGTACAACAAATAGTGATTAAAGACATATACACAATATGTATATAAATTTTTATAACATACATAAATTGGTTCTTGAGTTGGCTCTAGGGTTGGATCGGGTTGCGGATCAATTTAGGTCTAAAAAATGCTGATGCAAGAATTTAACTGACTCGAGAAGACTCAAAATTGAGCCAAACCCTTCATAGATTCAAATCTAACTGACTCGAGAAGACCGTGGAGATTCAGTTCTCAAGTTATTCGATTCTTTTGTGCAACATTATCTATATGTGAGGAAAAAAAATTCAATGGTCAAATAGTGCTAACTGTTCATTTCTCACCTTTATTAAATTGGAATATGGGGTGTTTATATATATGAGTACCAAATAAGTTCGTACTATTTGACTACAAGATTTTTTTCTGCATGTGCGGGTTGTAATCCTCCTTTGAAAGGTTCGTTGCTACTAAAGAATAAGAATCCACTGTGATTTCATGAAGGTTTTGTTCTTTTTTTTTTTTTTTTTTTGATATAAGGCAATTGGGAGATGGGAAAGGGCTATTAGTATGACTGTTTAAAAATTCATCCAACCTGCCAACGTAATCGGCCCAAACCCAATTCGAACTCAAACGGAGTCGAAATTGCTACCTAAAACCAACACAACCTGCTCAAATTAACCTAAACTGTATGTAATGGTTGAATTTTAGTAATCTATGATTTTTTTATTATCTAAATACTTATTAAAATTTTCTTTTTTGCAATAAGAGATGAATTTCTAATCCAATCCGAACTAATCCGAACTCAAACCGAGTTGAAATCGGTTCCAATGTTTCTGAACTTGACTTGACGATTCGGTTGATAGGTTACTATCCAACTCGACCGGTGAACCTCCTAGCCGGCAAAGTTTGATCCCTCACCGAATGAGCGGGTCACAAGCGCTTCAATCATTGGGGCAGACCCTTTGCTTAGGTTTTCCTCGTTTAAATTCACAATTTAATGGTGTGAATTTAATGGTTGTAGCTACGGTAGCTTAGTCAGTTTGGGAACAATGTAATTCACCAAAGTATTGTAGGTGCTGTGAATAATTCCTCCCGGCTCCAAAAAAATTCCATTTTCTTACTAGTTTTGATTTTCGGTAAACTCAAAGGCTTGAAAAAATGTCGGCCAAAAATTTAAGGTATAATTATAAAAACACCCTTAAACATGACTCAGTATCACTAACCTCTCATAAGCTTTAAAACATGACTTATTGACCTTCTAAACTACCACTTTGTATCAATAAATACTTTTTGTTAGCAATTTGTTAGAAACTTAGGAGAATAGATAAAAAATTATCACATGACTTGTTTATGTTTATAAAAATATGATTTTATTCCTAAATTGATCTTTTATTTTTGTAATAATTATTTAATGGTTGAAATGTTCATTTGATCGTTTTTATAATGTAAGAGGCATTTCAATTATTAAACAAATTATTACAATAAGAGAATGCCAATTTAAATATAAAATTATACTTTTATAATAATTCTCAAGTCGCATGACAATCTTTCATCTACTTTCATAACAAGTTAATAAAAGGAGCTGTTAATTTATAGAAATTGATAGTTCAAAAGATCAATGTGTTATATTTTAGAGTTTAGGAGAATTTAGTGATATTAAGTAGTGGTTTAAAAGACTTTTTTTTATAATTATCCCAAAACTTAAACCTAAAGTTCCAAAATAAGACAAATTCTGCAATACCATGATTTTTTTGTGGTAACAATTTCAGTATAAATTTTTTTTTTTTGTGGTTTTGCGGTCAGAGTGACCGAACCAGTTTACGCGCACTTTGACTAATTCATTCTCTGATCTAGTCAAAGGCAGATTCATGAGAGAAAAATTTCTCACAATCTGACCCGAAATAGTTGTATGTAATTTCAACCCTGGGATAAAAAAATAAAAAAGAAAAAAAAGCCTAACTATTGGATATAAATATTCAACTGTTAAGTGGGTCATGTTATAGGTTATTTTGTCTAATCATCTTGTTATCTTAGCTAGAAGCTCTTGAGATATGTATTTTCTCCTTCTTGTACCATTTTTTTTTTTTTTTTTGTTCCTATCCATGATGACTTCTTCTTGCGTTTTACCTGAATATGATACCGATGCAAATGTCTTTTATGAAACTATATACTTTTTATGCATTATTAAGTTTTCATTTCGAGGGTGATTTTGGATGGATTTATATTTTCTTTATTTTGTTAATTGAGGAGTTGACATATTATTTGAAATAAAAATGATGTGATTAGATGGTTACTCAACTAAGATTTAAAACTTCTTTGCAAATAATGAGTTTGTTAATATATATATATATATATATAAAGAAATAAATTTTCATGTAAAATAACATAGTTTTGATAATGGTCTCATATGATCAATTGATTAATAAAATGGAAAAAATCTAAACCGACTACTGATTGATGAGATGAAGAGAATCTAAACTAGTGATTTAATAGCATAACAAAAGTCAATTGATGGAGTTCCCTAGTTTCAACCTTCTTTCAAAAATAACTAACATATAAGAACCATCAAGGCGCTAGTCGAATTGGTTATAGCAACTGGGTTTAAAACGTAACTTTTCTCTCAACGATCGTATGTTCAAACCAAATTTCAGTAATAGTTGTGTACAAATACTGTTAAGAAGTGATTAAATGTTGCTTACACTTTAGTGAAGCACGTGTAATGACGGGCTCATCATTTCCCGGTTAGTAGTTATATCCATCAAAGCATCTCAACAACTGGGGTAGACTGTATACTGATATTGGGAAGATTAGAAGTACCATTTTGATGGGGAAAAAATAGCTGTGTTTTTTAAAATAAAATTTAATGCACTTTATACTTTTACATATACTAATGCATTTTATATTTAGTAAAGCTATCACTATTTTTTTTCTTTCTTTTTAAAAGGAGTAAGAAACAATAAATGATCCTTCAAGCTCACTCTCTTTGTTTTTTTTTTTTTTTTCCTTTAAACAAATATCAAAAGATATTTTTTTGGTAAGCAAGAGAAATCAATGTATGCTTGACCTCTATTATTGATTCTCAATGCATGTCAGTCGGATAAATTTGTGAATGCCAAACTTCCACTCAACAACATTTGACTTGTTGAACTCTTTCTGTTTGAAACTTGAGGAGGAAAGAAAAGAAAAAACAAGAGAAAAAGAAAAAGAAAAAAATTATTTTATCTTTTTTATTTGATTTTATAATAAAAATAAAAATAAAAATTGTAAGTGGGATTTCTCGGGAAGGCTGGGTCGAGCTCTCAAGTCTCAAGTGGATGAGTCCAAACTTCTTCCTGCAAGATGAAGGGGTTAGAATGGGTCGACCCTAGGTGGGCCGATCACACTCCGAAGATTAAGTTAGCAAGCTTAATCGAGAAGGATGAATGAAAGTTGTGTATGTCAGGGGTTAACTCTCTATACCTGGCTCTCGATTCCTCGGGTCTTTATAGAGTCCTTCAAGGAGTGTCTTTTGTCTTGGCCTATCAGCAGGCTCTCATGGCCTGCTGGTTAGGCATCATCATTGACGCCGCCTGGCTACCTGCAGGATCTGGCGCACCGTCGTGGGGGATTCCGGCTGACCGAACGTGCACGTCAACGTTTGTGTGGGCAGCCGCTCGTGCATTTAATGCAAGTCAACTCCGCATTTAATGCTCAAAGACCGCTAGCGGTTTGGGCAAACCGTTCGCTGTCTGGGCTACGCTGGGAGGAGGTCGGCAGTTTGGGCTGGCCTTCCCTCATAACTGATTTGGGCCCCCAGGCAGCCCCAACTTTAATTCGAACAGATTGGGCCTCACCCATTGGGTTGGGCCGGGGGTTATTTTCCCACAATTGCCCCCGAGCCCTTGCGTTGATTCGGCTTCTGAAACGGCCAAGGGTTGTAACGGTCATCCGACCGCACAAAAGGCGGGGATTTTAAAAAATCTATTGATGAGGCGTTATCGAATCGACGATCGACGTGACGCTTCGGCAGAGCGTCATGATTAACGCCGTTTTCCCGCGTATGAACCGACGGCTCTGGCGTGTATAAAAGAGCGACGCCCTAATCAGTTTTGGGAAGACACTTGCTCTTTTCTTCCTTCCCTGCCTCTTGAGTCACGAGTGCGTCGGCTGTTTCGGCACCCAACACTGTAAGTGTCCTTCGAGCCCGCAACTCTTTCGCTCTTCACTGTATTTTCTGTGTGTTGACGATTGCCCCCCGATGGCATCCCGTCTTCGTAAAATGTTAGATGGTCCGTCGGCCCTTGCTTCGTTCAGGGCCAGGTTCGAAATCCCAGACGAGTTCGGCTTAGAGCTGGTCGACCCTGATGACTTCCGTATGGGCGAGACCGAAAAGGGAGTGCCATTCCCGGTCATCGCCATCGTCGAAGGGGGGCTCAGGTTTCCCCTCCACCCTCTTCTTCATAAGTTCATAGTAAAAAGTAATGTGTCACCTTCCCAGTTAGCGTCAAATGTGTATAGGATCTTTTTTGGTATGCTTGAAATAAATCGGCGCCTGGGGGTGAACCTGGGCCTTGCCGAACTGGACTACTGTTACACCCTTTGCAAAGTCGGAGGTAGTTACAAGGTTTACCTCCGGGAAGTAAAGAAGTCTTTAGAGTTAGTGAAGTGTCTGCCTTCCTCAGGGAAGGGCGTTGATGATGTAAGGGTTTGGGTAATTGGTCCATGGGAGTTCGGCAATGTTTCCGAGAAGGATAGACTGCGATTCGGTGCCCTAAGAAGCCCGTTGAACTAGGTTTGATGCCGATCTTCTCAGACTGTGTATCATTTTAAATTCTTGGGTGCATAAACAACTGACTTTCAAAATTTTGCAGTTACGGGGAAGCGGTCGAAGGCTCGCGACTGGTTAGTCAATTCTGACAATCTCAAAAAGGTCCTGGACTACGTCGGCGAAGGTCGGCTGAGATACATAGCTCGGGCCGCACACATCTTGCTCTCCTATCCACTGCGATACTCGACTTTTACCGCCAAGACTGGAGTCCCCCAGAGTGTACTAGCAAGATTGACGGACGAAGGTGCTGAAGGGGACTTTGAGGAAATCCCTACTGGCATAGCGATCGAGAGGGCGCGCTTCCCTACTGGCGTGACAGTTGCGGTTGCTCCTCCATCTGCATCGCCTGGTGAAGAACGGCAAGAGGAGCGAACCAAATCACACAGTTCGGCATCCACCTCGTCACTATACACCGTACCCGACCGCCGAGTTGAGATTCCCACCCGAACGAGTGATTCGAGCCCATCACCCAACGAGATGGACGACATGAGTCTGAAGGAAAGAATGTTTGCTCTGAGCGGGACAGCCGCTGAGGTCGGCCACTCCCACTCCAGCCGAAACTCCTCCAGCCGAGCTGGTGGCAGCTCCCGTGGAGGAGGCCACACCCGTGCAACAGAGGCCGGAGACTCGGCAACAAAGAAAGAGGAGGCCCGATGTCACTCCAACTCCAGCGCCCAAGAAGCAGAAAGGCAAAGCCACGGTGGATGAGGTCGGCGAGACTGTGACCATCACTCCGGACATTCTGGGCCATCCTATAACGACAGCAGATTCTATGATCGATCAGCCCGAGGTTGCTTTTGGTGTTATGAAGAGCGTCCTTCAAAAAAAGGACGTAGCGAAGCTGGGCGAAGCAAGCTACTCGGCCGTTTTTATAGGCGCTTTCCATGACTCCATACTGGTAAGACAGCTCTGACTTTTTTATGACTACTGTCCTTTTAGACACTTGCCCTAACAACGACTTTCTTCGATTTGTGTAGGGCTGTCTAAACTCCTTGGAGGCGATGACGCGCTTTCAAAAGCTAGCCGAGGTTCACCAGCAACTCATTGAAGAGCACGGCCGTCTGAAGCTCGAGTGGATTGAAGCAAATAAGGAGCGGATTACCTTCAGGAAACAAGCCGAGCAGGCTTCCGCCGAGCTTTTGCTGATGAAGGCCGACTTTGAAAAGAGGGACAAGGATCTTGCCAACCTCGAGAAAAAGTTTGATGTGCAGTCCGTGGATCTACACAATGCCAATGAGGAGGTGGAGACCCTTAAGGCTGAGGTGGCCAAGCTAAAGATGGAGGAAGAAGCTATATTGAAGCAGGGTGAAGAGAGGAGAGCCAAGAATTTGGCTCAAGAGATGATGGACCTCAGTCGCACCATATTCCGACAGGGTTGGAATGGTGCCCTTGTTGTGGCAGAGCTGGATAAGTCATCCGACGTGTGGCGTCTTTGCCCGGACTACTTTGATACTACTGAGGACGGCGTCGTCTGCCCGAAGAAAATCCTGGCCAATGCCCAATACGCACGGGAGCTTAAGTTAAGGGACGCGGCCGAAGCAGCTGCTGCTGAGAAGGAGAGGCTTGAAAGTTTGAAGACCGCAGCTGTATCCCCGGAGGATGTGGTAGAGATTTCGCCAGGGGTAACTGCAGATCCGGGGGAGAAGTCGGCATAGCTTTTCTTTCTCTTTCTCCATTTTTGTAGCCATCAATGTCTTTTAATGAGAAAAACTCGTTTGTTGTTTACTACTGAATCTCCTTTATCTGATTTTGTCGCTTAGTCTTAATTTTTTTCCTTAGCCCCTTTTTTTTTTTTTTTTTTTTTTTTGGCCGATCTGTTCAACTTGGACAGGATTGACACTCGGCTTTCGTTTTGGCCTTCTTTGGCCGACCTGCCCAATTTGGACAGGACCAAGTTTTTACACTTGGTTTTTGTTTTGGCCTTCTTTGGCTGACCTGCCCAACTTGGACAGGACCAAGTTTTTACACTTGGTTTTTGTTTTGGCCTTCTTTGGCCGACCTGCCCAACTTGGATAGGACCAAGTTTTTACACTTGGTTTTTGTTTTGCGCAGAATGGTCAGAGTAGAGTCATTTGAATAGCTTCATTTTCATTGATTCTTGAGCTGAGCTTTACATATTTCATGGACTGTTACAGTGTCTGGGGTTTCATATCACTGGTAGAACTTCCTCAAGTTGGTCGCATTCCATGGTCGCGGCAACGGTCGCCCTTCTTCGACGGTCTCCAGTCTGTATGCGCCGATGCCGACCTGGGATGTAACCCTGTAGGGGCCTTCCCAATTTGGGCCAAGCTTTCCATCTGCCGCCTTCTTGGTTGCCCCCAATACTTTTTGTAAAACCAGATCTCTTGGAGCAAAGTTCCTTGGGCGGACCCGCTTGTTGTAAGAGCGTTTAAGCTGTCGCTGATACTCTGTGAGCCTGATCAATGCGGTTTCCCTTCTTTCTTCGACAAGATCCAGATCTCTTGCAACCGTTTGGTCATTAACACCGGTGTTAAAAGCTGCCGATCTGATAGTTGGTAGTCCTATCTCCAGGGGGATGACTGCCTCCACCCCGTATGCCAAAGAGAACGGCGTTTCTCCTGTGGACCTCCTTGGGGTTGTTCTATAGGACCACAAGACATTGGGTAGCTCTTCTGTCCACTTCCCCTTGGCTTTTTCAAGATGCTTCTTGACTCCGTTCAACATGGTTTTATTTGAAATTTTGGCTTTTCCGTTGCATTGGGGGTAGGCTGGTGTTAAGTAATAATTTTTGATCCCCAATCCTTCGCAAAATGATCTAAAGATGTTACCATCGAACTGGGTGCCATTATCTGATACGATGGCACGGGGCAACCCGAATCTGGTGACAATACTTTTCCATACGAACCTTTTGGCATCAATTTCCCTGATGTTTGACAAAGGTTCCGCTTCTACCCATTTGGTAAAGTAATCGGTGGCCATGATGAGAAACCTTTTGTTGCCCGGAGTCTGAGGCAAAGGTCCGACAATGTCCAGTCCCCACTGAGCGAAAGGCCACAGACTAGTGATAGTAGCAAGATCTTCTGCTGGCTGGTGGACAATGGGGGAAAACCTCTGACATTTGTCGCACTTCAGGACGTACTAGGCTGCATCCTTCTGCATATAAGGCCACCAGTATCCCTGTGATATGGCTCGGTGTGCTATCGATCTTCCGCTGACATGACTTCCACAAATCCCTTCATGGATTTCGAACAAGATGCTCTGTACTTGGTCCGGATGGACACAGTGCAAATAAGGACCTGTAAAGGAACGTATGTAAAGTTCCTTACCTGGCGACAGCCAATACCTGAGAGATGCATGCTTGATTCGCTAAGCTTCAGCCATATCGTCTGGCAGCTTGTCTGTGTCAAGGTAAGAAATGATTGGGTCCATCCATGATGGTCCCAGCTTCTCCGCTGTTAGGGCTTCCTCCTCCTTGCAGAAAATGCTGGGTTTGGCAAGGGTTTCCACGTTGATTGTCCTTCTCGAACCAGATTTCAGAGCCGTGGCCAGGGTCGCCAAGGCATCGGCATGTGAGTTGTTATCTCGGCTAATCTGTCGAAGTTTGTAGCTTTTAAATTGGTCGAGCAGTTCCTTGGCCTTTGCTAGGTACAGCGTCATTCTGTCGTTCTTCGCAACGTATTCCCCTGTGATTTGATTTACGACAAGTAAGGAGTCCGAATATATGACGATTTCCGGAATTCGAAGCTCAAGGGCTCGACGTATTCCAGCGAGCAAGGCCTCGTATTCTGACTCATTGTTAGAGGCAGTGAACTCCAGCTTGTTGGCTTGCTCGATGGTTAGACCATCTGGTGTAACGAGTACGATGCCTAATCCTGCCCCCCGGTCATTGGAAGCTCCGTCCACGTAGAGTTTCCAATGATCAGATTGTTCCCAAAGGTCCAGGGGGAGTTCGCGTTGCGGTCGGCCAGTTGCTGGGGTCTGTTCTGCTTCTGGTGCCATCTCAATAAAGAACTCGGCAATAAAATCTGCAAGAACCTGCCCCTTTACTGTCGATCTAGGTTGGAACTTGATGTCGAACTCCCCTAACTCCATGGCCCATTTTGCAATTCTTCCTGAGAAGTCGGCTTTCCTTAGAAGAGGTTTGAGCTGGTGGTTGGTGAGGACGTTAATGGTGTGAGATCTGAAGTAATGCACCAACTTTCGGGATGCTACTACCAGTGCGAGTGTCAGCTTTTCGAGGGGTAGATACCTGCTCTCGGCTCCAAGAAGGGTTTTGCTGACGTAATAGACTGGGAATTGTTGCCGATTTTCTTGCCTGAGTAGGACCGCGCTGACTGCATGGTCTGACACTGCAAGGTAGAGGAAGAGCTCCTCGTGCTGGACAGGCGTGGAGAGCAGAGGTGATTTGGTTAGGTAGTTTTTTAGATCGGCAAGGGCAGAATCGCACTCAGGGGTCCACTCGAACCGTTCCTGTTTCTTTAGGAGCTGGAAGAAGGGTCGGCACCTGTCCGATGAACGGTTGATGAATCTGTTGAGTGCAGCGGCCATTCCTGTCAATCTCTAAACCTCTTTGGCATTCTTTGGAGCGTGAACACTCTTAATTGCACTAATCTGCCGAGGGTCCATTTCAATACCCCGATGCGTGACCAGGAACCCCAGGAACTTGCCCGAGCCGACCCCGAAGACACATTTTGAAGCGTTCAGCCGCATTTTGTAGTCTTTCAGGATACAAAGTACCTCCTTTAGGTCCGCCAAGTGGGTGTCGCTCAGTTTGCTTTTTACCACCATGTCATCGATGTAGACCTCGACAGTTCTACCGAGCTGCGTCTTGAACATCTTTGTGACCAGTCGCTGATATGTGGCTCCGGCGTTCTTCAGGCCAAAGGACATAACTCTATAGCAGTAAATACCCCTTGGAGTGATGAAGGCCGTTTTCTCTTGGTTGTCGGGGTGAAGTGGGATCTGGTGGTATCCACGATAGGCATCCAGGAAACTCATCCTCCCGAAGCCGGCGGTTGCATCCACAAGCTGGTCAATTTTGGGCAAGGGGAATGGATCTTTGGGGCATGCCCTGTTGAGGTCAGTGAAGTCTACATAAACCCTCCATTTGCCGTCCTTCTTTTTTACTACTACGGTGTTTGACAACCAGCTTGGGTAGTTGATCTCTTGGATCGCTCCAGCTTCCAAAAGCTTCTCTGTTTCCTCCAAGACAGCGCCCACATGCTGGGTAGCTGCCCTTATCCCCTTTTGGATAACAGGTCGGCAATTTGGGTTAACATTAAGGCGATGACAGGCGACGTCGGCGTCGATCCCAGGCATGTCATAAGGGGTCCAGGCGAATGCTTCCAGGAAGTCTGTCAGTAACTCAATGAGGGATTTTTCCTCTTGTTTAGACAAAGAGGTGCCGATGACGAAGTATTTTTCCCCTTACCGATCTATGTATATCTTCTTCAGGTCCTCCACAGCTTTATTCTCGGGCATCTGTCCCACATCATCAATGGTGGGGGTGTCTTCATGCAGCTCCATCATCTGCACTTTCTCAGATTTTATCTTGGTCGCACATGCTGTTAGAAAACACCGCTTGGCAGTCACCTGGTCTCCCCTTATCTCGCCAACTCCTGCTGAGGTCGGAAACCGAAGCAGCTGATGGTATGTGGAGGGAACGGCCTTCATGAGGTGCAACCAGGTTCATCCCATGATGGCATTGTAGGGGGATGGTACGTTAACCACCAGGAATTCGGTTTGTAATGTGATCCCTCCGGCCATTACTGGAATCGTCACTTTACCCATGGGCCAGACTGGGTCCGAGCTGAAGCCGACCAATGGGTTAAGTGACGGTTGGAGGTCGGACTCCTCAAGCCCCAATTGTTTGAACAAGCTGTAGTACATAACTTCGGATGAACTCCCTTGGTCGATGAGCAATCTTCTAACGTCACAGTCCGCCATTCTTAACGTAACAACCAAGGCATCATTATGGGGGATCTGCACCCCAGCAAGATCCTCGTCGGTGAAGGAGATGGACGCATGGGCATTGCCGACCTTGGCTTTCTTACTGGGTGGTTGTATCTGCATCACTTCCCTCAGGTGTGCAGCCTTCTGCATCTCGGCTCGGTACTTATGTGGGTCGATGGTTCTTGATTCGGCCGAACCGTGCAGCACGTTGATTACCCGAACCGGCCTTACTTCTGGTTCCTTCTGGGCTGCTTCCTGCATTCGTGGTTGCTCGGCTTCAACTTTAGTCTTCTCCCGATCAATGAATTGGTCAAGGTGGCCTGCTTTGGCTAAGTCTTCCAAATGGAATTTTAGATGCCGACACTGCTCTGTCTTGTGCCCCTTTTCGCGGTGGTAGGAACAGAACCTCTTCTGGTCCCTAGTTGCTGGATCTCCCCCCAGCTTTGGTGGCCACTTGAAGAAGGGCTTATCGCGGATCTGGGGCAATATCTTATAGATGGGATCTTTAAAGACTGTGTAGACCCCATCAGTCACTCTTTTTCCTCAGCCGATGTCTTCTGATCGGGGCTTCTTGGCATCCTTCTTATTTGTCTTGTCGGCTATAGCGCCGACCTTGGTTGTCTCTCCCTGGGGTACGTCCTCGTCTAGCCGCGCATAGCGCTCGATCCTCAACATTAGTTCCTGTATGGTGAGGGCTGGTTTCTTCATTAGGGATTGTCGTAAGCGATGCTCCCTGGGAAGACCGATCTTGAACTGAGTTACAGCTAACTGCTCGCTGCACTCGTCAATCTCGTTATAAGCTTCCCAGTAGCGTCGGGCGTATGCTCGCAATCCTTCTCCTTCCTCTTTTCGTAATGTCAGCAAGAAATCAACCTCCTTCGGCTGTAGGCTATTTGCTATGAAACGGGCTGTGAAAAGTTCGGCTAGTTGCCTCCAGTTAGAAACGGATTTAAGTGGCAATTTGTCGAACCACCGTAACGCCACACTTCCCAGGCTGGAGGGGAAGATCCGACACATCAGCGTCTGGTCACTGCACCACACCACCATGAGCTGTTTGTAATACCAAACATGGTTAATTGGGTCGGACTTCCCGTCATAGAGGGTGAACTTTGGTGGGCTGAATTTTCGAGGAATCGGATGGGATTCAATCTCCTCAGTGAATGGCGTGGACGCAATATGGTCGAGGGCCTTTCTCATCAGGTCATGGGCTGTGCGCTCCTTAGTTTACTGCCTTCTATCCTCCTGCTTTTCATTGTACCACTTTTCTCAGTCTTCCTTCCGCCGATCTCCCTCCGCCGGACCGTCGTGCGGCGGGGTTTTGCTCCTGTCCCTTCGCCCACCCGCGCGCCTGTTGACGCAACGCGCGGTACTAGGGGTGTAACTTCCTCTTATCGGTGGTGCTGGTTCGTCGCTGGCGCCAACAACCTGCTCCGGATCTGGGCTTCCATCTCTCCTACGCCCATTCCTTGCAGAGAATGCCTCCTTCATTGCCCGCACCTGTGAGGTGAGGTAGGCTATTTCTTCTCCGCGCCGCCGAATTTCCCTCTCTGCTGCACGGAGCGTATCCTCGCTTGGGACCCGCCCACTGGAGGGTGACAGGGCCAGATTCCGAGGATGGTTCCTGCGGAAGTTTCTGTCCCTGACATAGCCCGTATCCCTCCATATTTCCTCTTGTGTCTCCTGGTGGCTTTCAGCGGGCATTCGTATCTCTGACCTCAGTATTCTCCTTTGCCGATCTACTGGTGTAGATTGGCAGTGCGCCGAACTGGTCTGATTTTTACTAGAGGAGGGAAACCTCTCCCGTCGTAGTTTTCTTTCCTATGTCTCCGTCGTTTAGACTCATGGTTTTTCTAAGCCTTCCCACAGACGGCGCCAATTGTAAGTGGGATTTCTCGGGAAGGCTGGGCCAAGCTCTCAAACCCCAAGTGGATGAGTCCAAACTTCTTCCTGCAAGACGAAGGGGTTAGAATGGGTCGACCCTAGGTGGGCCGATCACACTCCGAAGATTAAGTTAGCAAGCTTAATCGAGAATGATGAATGAAAGTTGTGTATGTTAGGGGTTAACTCTCTATACCTGGCTCTCGATTCCTCGGGTCTTTATAGAGTCCTTCAAAGAGTGTCTTTTGTCTTGGCCTATCAGCAGGCTCTCATGGCCTGCTGGTTAGGCATCATCATTGACGCCGCCTGACTACCTGCAGGGTCTGGCGCACCGTCGTGGGGGATTCCAGCTGACCGGACGTGCACATCGACGTTTGTGTGGGCAGCCGCTCGTGCATTTAATGCAAGTCAACTCTGCATTTAATGCTCAAAGACCGCTAGCGGTTTGGGCAAACCGTTCGTTGTCTGGGCTACGCTGGGAGGAGGTCGGCAGTTTGGGCTGGCCTTCCCTCATAACTGATTTGAGCCCCCAGGCAACCCCAACTTTAATTCGAACAGATTGGGCCTCACCCATTGGGTTGGGCCGATAGTTATTTCCCCACAAAAATAAAAAAAAAAGAGGGAGTAATTTTTATTCCCCTCACTTTCTTTTTTTTTTTCTCTCCTTTCTCTTTTATATAGAATCATACGGGGAAAGAAATTTTTTTAAAAGTTTTTCTCTTCCCTAACCTGCTCTACCCCAAGTACCGAACAGTTTGTTCAATATTCTCTCTATGGGAAAAGATAGGATCCTTTTTATATAATTTTTATCTTATGTATATTTGACAGAGTTGCTGGTTTTTAAATTTAAATTTAAGTAACAATAATTAATACTGCAATGTTGTCACACTCCATAATGGTTGGAGAGTGTTATCCACGCGACACAAGAGCACGTGAGTCCGACACTCCAGCTTCTTCTTGATGATAAATACTGTAGTGGTTGAATCGCTAAATTAATCATCATAAATACCTGCCGTTCTGGAAAAAAAAAATACCATTATCTAGTGTTTAAGCTAACAAAAATCCATGAAAATAATGGTAATTAAAGGGTCTGCCTCAGGCTTTTCTGACACTCTGAAAGCTTGTGCACAGAGCGCCATCATAACCAACCTTTTATTGATATGTTAAACTGTAGGGTCAGCAACAAACTGTACAACCCATATAAGGAAAATAATTCTATCATATTTTTTTTGCTTAGCAATAATTTTATCATCTTGTTGCGCTATGCCACCGTTATTTACAAATACGGCGGGTTCCTTTGTGAAGCGAGTTTAATGAATGTTTTGGATTTTAGATCCACCTAAATATAGGATTGTAAACAAATTAGACCGAGTTGAATTAAATAGTAAGTTGTTCAAATTTAATTGATAATTTTAACAAATTTTAAAATGTATTTAAGTTTTGTTTATTTATCTTTCAAATCAATTTTAAACGAGTTTTTATCGAATCAAATTCAAATAACTTGATTTTTTTTAGTATAAATAAATTTATTGAGTTGTGCTCATAAAATTTTTTAACCTTAATATATATATAAATTTGACTTAATTACAAAATAAATTTATTTTAAACAAACTTTTAATGAACTAAATATGAACCAGCATGTAACTTAGTTCATTCCACAATTTTACCTAAAGATAATAATCTCAGGATCCATTGCACATGAGTCCAAACACATTCACCCCACCCACTTAACAAATGAATTCAGTACTTTTATGAAAAGTGGTGCAAGAATGGTGTAACGATTCACCAGCATTGAGTAATTTCTCTCACATGAACCACCTGTGAATAGGTCAGATCGTTTGTAAATCCTAGCGCACCTGCCCCCAGTTTTGAGCCTTGAAGTGGGCCTAGAACGAAGGGATGAAAATAAAAAACGATTGAGAATGAGGATCATAAATATCTTCTTGGGTTCATTTCTGTTTTTTTTGACCTCCATTTTCAGTTCTGTTAAGATTTTCTCTACTGTATCAAGCAACCCAAGCAGGACCACTAGCAGCATAGCACAGAAACCTATTTTGCTTGTGGGGGACTGCAAAAAGCTGAAGTGGGGACCCACGATATACCTTCTATGCTTGGTTATATTCCTTCTGCATATATAAATAATACATGTATAATGTGTGTACGCATATATGTTTACAGGGGTTGCAGGAGGCCGTAAATTCTCTTCAACCTCATTCATTGTCTCTTTCTAAGATCGATCTTGATATATATATGTATATACATGTACATATCGTCTCCTCTCACTTCACAATTGATCTCAGTAGTTTAGGGCCACCAACTAATTCAAAACTGGCAATGATAGAGTAGAGGAAAATATGATCAACAAAAGAACCACTGGAAATCACTGAACTCCAACCCCACAAAACCCGAAGGGAGAGGCCCCATATCTCTCTCTCTCTGATCTCTTCCCAACTCTTAACAATCCAAAACTCCTTTTTGTCTTGTAGCTCTGCCCTTCGCTGTTTCCTTGTACTTATATCCATGGCCAGCCAAGCTCCCTCAACTCATAAAGCCCTTGCACCTTTGTTAGACCTTTTTCTTTAAGCTTTATTCCCCCACCCTCTCTCTCTCTCTCTCTACTATTTCTGTCTCTACAAACTTTTCATTTTCAACATTACCCATTTCAAGAATTCCACAAACCCCAGTTACTCCCTCTATAAATCAAGGAAGACCCATTCTTTCAACCCCAATATTTCTCTCTCCCTCTCTCTCTAAAAAAACATTGGACACTGAAGATGAAGGAATTCTGGACCTATTTGGCTTCACTCATGGGGGTCTGGGCCTTCTGCCAAAGCATTCTCTACACAATCTTCCCACCGGAGCTCCGTTTCGCGTCGCTCAAGCTCTTCGGCCGCCTCTTCAACTGGTGCTCCACCTACTGCTACTACGACATAACGGAGATTGACGGCGTCAACACCAACGAACTCTATAACGCCGCCCAACTCTACCTGAGCAGCTCGGCGTCGATCACCGGCAGCCGCCTCAGCCTCACCCGCGCCATCAACTCCAGCGCCGTCACCTTCGGCCTCTCCAACAACGACCGCCTCGTCGACGTCTATTCCGGCGTCGCCGTCCTCTGGGAACACGTCGTCACGCAGCGCCAGAACCAGACCTTCTCGTGGCGGCCAATGCCGGAGGAGAAGAGAGGATTCACGCTTCGCATCAGGAAGAAGGACAAGTCTCTCGTCCTCGAATCATACCTCGATCACATCATGGAAAAGGCCAACGAAATCAGAAGGAAAAACCAAGATCGATTCTTATATACAAATTCACGAGGTGGGTCTCTCGATTCGAGAGGCCATCCATGGGAATCTGTTCCATTCAAGCATCCAAGCACATTCGATACCTTGGCAATGGATCCGGTGAAGAAAGAGGAAATCATGGCGGATCTTAAGGACTTCGCCAACGGTCAATCTTTCTACCAGAAGACTGGTCGGGCATGGAAGCGAGGTTATCTTCTTTATGGACCTCCAGGAACTGGAAAATCAAGCATGATTGCAGCCATGGCGAATCATCTTGGGTATGACATTTACGACTTGGAATTGACTGAAGTTCATAACAATTCCGAGCTGAGGAAGCTCTTGATGAAGACCAGCTCGAAATCCATAATCGTGATCGAGGACATTGATTGCTCCATCAATTTGACTAACAGGAAGAAGAATGTTAGCTCGCCCGGGAGGAACCAGTACGAGGCCTCGTCGCCACCGGAGATGAGAGGTATGTCTGGGGCGGCCGGCGGCGAGGATGGCGGCAATTCGATTACTCTTTCTGGGTTGTTGAATTTCACCGACGGATTGTGGTCTTGTTGTGGAAGCGAGAGGATCTTCGTCTTCACGACGAACCATATCGAGAAACTTGATCCGGCATTGCTGCGAAGTGGTAGGATGGATATGCATATATTCATGAGCTATTGTTCATTCCCGGCATTGAAGATTCTTCTGAAGAATTATTTGGGATATCACGAGGGAGATTTAGATGAAGTGGTGATGAAGGAACTGGAGGAGGTTGTTGATGAGGCTCAGATGACACCGGCTGACATTAGCGAGGTCTTGATCAAGAACAGACGCGATAGGGAAAAGGCTGTGGGTGAATTGTTGGTGGCATTGAAGGTGAGGGTGGAGAGGAACAGAGCAAATGGTGGGTTGAGAGAGAGGAATCTGGCGGAGGTGGAAGAGGAGGAGCAAGAGAAGAGGGCACTGGAGAGCCCGAAACAAGGTGGTGAGTTTCAAGAAAGTTGTAACAAAGGTGAGGAAGGTAGTGATGAGAAGCCAAATTGATACAGAGCATGAAATTTTGGATTAGAGAGAGAGAGAGAGAGGAGGGTGCAGTTCGGTGGATTCAGATGATGAAATTCTGGTGGGTGGGATAGAGAGCGGATGGACATTAGGAAGAAGATAACAGTGAGGCAAAAAACAATGCTATCCATTTCACTCATGTTTGATTTTATGTTTTTTTTTAAATTGTTCTGGTACAAATAATGAAATCAAATATTATTATGATGTCGTCCTTTTTTTTTTTTTTTTTTTTTGGGATGAGGTGATTTGCATGTGGGGGTGTTTGGCTACATGGGTTTCTTTATTGTCTGTATGTAGAGTCCAAAATGGCTGATAGATTTTCCTTCACATGATCGTATGCATTCAGCACATGCTCCTGCTACCCACATAGGTGCTCTTATGGGGGTGTTGTTTCGTTTTTTTGGTTATAACCAGCAGTGTTAGCTGGCTCTGCTATGACTGTAACTATTAGGGCACATGGGCAGCTGGTAAATATCTCTTGATTTTTTTTTAGTTTATAAGAAAAAAAATTAAAATTTTTTAGTTTTTTTATTTATCTTAATATAGACGGCAAAAAAGTTAAAAATAAGCAAAAAAACGTTAAATAAAAAAAGTTAAATATAAGCTCTATCAACAGAGCTTTAAAACTGAAATTAATAGAGGCTACCATTTTGCAATTATTAAAGCAAGAAATATATGAGCCTTGGATTTTGAGAAGATTCAACAAAAAATAATGCTATATATTTAAAAAAATTTATACAAAATTTTTGTATAAAATAATGTGGTCAAATGAGAGTTATTTATTTAAAATCAAATACTCATTTGGATGGCTTTTAAACTATCCTCATATTATTCTTATGGAATTATTTTGTACAAATATTATGAAAGAATAGCATTTTCGTTAAATAAAAATCAGGAGAGCAAAGCCTTCATGTTAGCTACATGAATCATGTTATGCCGTTTAATTCTATACAGGATTAAACCTTTCGGTAAATTAGGATGAAGATCCTCCTTAAAAACAAGCTAACATGAATCATGTTATGCCATTTAATTCTATACAGGATTAAACCTTTTGGTAAATTAGGATGAAGATCCTCCTTAAAAACAAGAGGAGAAAAGACCAGGGGGAAGTAAATATTATTAGGGGCAAACATAGTTAATGCAGTAAGGGAGAAACCCTAGTAATGCTTTTTGCACACAAATGGTTAATGTAGTAATGGATAAGATTACAGGGGCAATTGAGGAACATGATTCATAAAAGAAGAGGAAACACCTGACCAAATCCCAAGATTTTATGTTGGGAAAAGAAGGATTTTTAGTGGGAAAGGCAGCTAGAAAGTCTCTTCTTATGAGTTATGATGAGAAAAGTTGACACCTTTTTGTTTGTTTTTTTATTTTGGTACTGACTTGGAAAGGCAGATTAGCCTCTTTTTTTTCTTTTCAATTCAAGCCTAGAGTAGATTTTGGCCTACGTAGTGACAACAACCTATTATTGGCCTTAGAAAACATGTTCTTTTCAACTTGCTAGTTGTGAGCCACATGAAAAAAGTTGGCATTCATTGTGCCAAAGACTTTGAGAAAAGAGCAGTGAAATGCAATTTCACTCCTAATGCTAGCTGATGTAGTGATGTTGATAAACACAAGTTGTTTTTAATAATGTATTTGATGCGGCTAAACACATGTTAGTTGGGATAAAATGCTCCCCATCAAGTTTAAATTAATATTGATCATGTTTTCTTAATCTCCCTCAATTTTCAAGTTTTTTAATCGAGAGTGTAGTGAGTTGTTCAAGCTTAACTTAAGAACTTATCGCATTTGAAAATGTATTTAAATTTCATTTGTATGTCTTTTGAGCATATTTCAAATGAGCTTTAATTAAACAAATGACCATTGACGAGTTAAGTTCGAGTAACTTACTTGAATTTTTAATGCATTTAAGTTTATCGAGTTGATCTTAGAAAATAAAAAAGTTCCAAAATATGTTTAAGTTTGACTAATTTACATAACGAGTTAACTTCAAATGAGTTTTTAACACGCTAAATATGAATTGAGCTCGAGTAACTTAGTACATTTTACAATCATATTTATTAGGTATGATTTAATCTCCCCAACATATGCATATCCTTTAATTTTTAGGATTATTTTGTTGAGATATGACTATTTTGAGGCGTGTAATAATGTTCGGACTAATTTTCTAGTCTGGAAAAATAATACCCTTTATTAAAATTACTGGCATTATTCTATTGTTGGGATGAGGATTAAAATGACGGATGTGCCTTTCTCCTTGGGGTATTTTAAACAACCTAACGGAGACAAGACTTGTTTCGAGTTATAAATGGTATAGGGTTATTTTTATCAATTTAATTCCTTTTTATATCCCTATATGCTATCCCTACGAGCCTGTTTGGAAACTTGGAAGAGGGAAGAGAAAAGAAAAAATTTTAAAATTTTTTTTTTCCTTGTTTGATTTTACTTAGGAGAGAAAGGGAAGAGAAATAGAGGAAAAAGGGAGAGGAAAAAAATTAATCTCTCTCTCTCTCTCCACTATGCTTTCATTTTTTTTTACAAAACTAAATAGGAAAGGAAAATATTTGTTCTTCATTTTCTCTTTTCTTTCCCTTTCCTTCTCCAAATTTTAAAGAGGCTCTGAACCAATAGGGTTGTATACCTTATCTAATTCTACATCATCAAAGCACCACAATAGGAATAATTAGCCACATTATTATTTGGAACCCAAAATTAATAATATCACCATATCCAGTTGTTAAAACAAACATTGGCCTCTATTTCGTTTTTGCTTATCAATATAATCCAATAAAAAACACAAAAAAACAAAAAATGCTTTCTTGTCATGCGGGATATTGTCAATGAAGAGAATTTAGGATTGTAATTTTCCCCCCTTTTTCACAGGTAAATTGGATAGCGAGTTCTTGTTTTGCCTTGAATTCTACTCTAGCTCTACCAATTACTCCTTTTCTTTTCCTTTTTTTAATTTTATTTTTGTTCTGAGTATAAGTGAGAATATATAAAAACAAGAATCACCAATTAATAAAATGAGGCCTAATAAAGATATAAATAGGTTAAACTAAGATGGACTTTATGTTGAAATGACACGTAATTATTTTGCAGATTTTACAAAAATTATATTATAAAATACTGAAACACGAACCCATGCTTTGGTGGCCTTCATTCTGAAAATTGATGGCCTAATATCCGGGTTCAAAATATGTCATTTTTTTTTTTTTGTAAGTTGCTCCATTCTGATTTAAGCATCACAAATATGAAACATCAGTAAGATGGCGTATATCTAACACTCTCCAAACAACACTAGGGCTGGAGCGTTGCACACTGGCTGCCCTTTGATATACAAATGGTAACCTCCAACCAAAGATAAATAAATATATACTATATATTATAATAAAACGTTAGGAGATCTTTGAGCTTTACAGTCTTTGTTCTTTATTAATATAGCATTTTTTTGAATTGTCACACTTTCAATATAGAAACTATAAAAGTCAATAAAGATCAAAATATAGTAAACTAAATATAGCATTGGTTCTTTATAATCAACATAGTAACTAAAACTAACAATCTAATTGAATTCCAATAAATAATACTCTTTTTAAAGTAATTTTAACTTTTTAAAATTCTTATATATTTGTATTTTTTTGTGGGTTAAATTTACCCAAACCTAATAAAGATGATATTAAAGAAAGTTAATATATAAAATAATAATTAATGTAGAAGATAAATATATTTTATTTTGTCCATTATAATTTTTTTAGTGTATTTCCCAATATGTTTAAGATCCTATGTATAGGCTTAAGTGAACCCTCCACATTTAAATTCTTTACCTAACGTAAAAAGACATACATATGGAAATAGGTTAATGATGTTTCATTGCTAAGAACAAATAACAAATTACTAATTCATTCATATTGTATGATAAAGTATATTAAATTTTTATTAAATAGTTTTACAGACAAAGATTGTTCAAGTATTATCTAAGTATGTAATTAAAAGATTTTCATATACTTATTTTACTAAACTTATGTAAATTCAATTAATTTTCTATCACTATTAATTTATGTTTTCTCAAAAAATAAACTTACATTGTTTTGTTAATTTGAATGACTATTTCTTAATAGATATTAGACATATATATAAGATCTCAAGTGTGAGATGGATTGAATGAATATATAATAGTGTCCCAGATGTAACTTTTTTTATATAATTTTTGTTTATTTCTTTTTAATCCTGAATTTAACTCAATAAACTTAATGTCAAAATTTATAATTGACGTATTTACTTTCCATAAATAAAGATATACTAAAAGTGTGGCTTATAATAGTTAGTACGTAAATTTTTTTTTACATTTTTTTTCCTCTTTATGGCTATTATAATAGAGAAAATATTATTAACATATTTAATGGTTAAATATCATATTTTAAATAAACGACCCTATAAAACATTTTTCTGTAAAAAAATTATTTAAAAAGCTGATTTGTGATTCTATATTTGTGGTCCGTGCATAGCTTGAATTCATTGCTAGTAGATAATTGTAGAAAAATAACTCTCAATTGATATTCTAGTAGTTCCTCATTAAAACATCTAAAATGGCCCAATAATTTAACGGTGTTGTGCTGTCAATATTTTGAAAACAAAGAAAATACTATTTGTAATTGAAAACAATCGTGATAAATGTTTCGTTTTAAATTGAATGGGTCTCGTTTAACCACATCATTTGAAAATTAATTTTGTATGAATAAAATCCTACACAGCTGGTTGGTTGATTAAGAGAACATTTTCAAAAATGAGAATCATAAGACTATAAGGGTCATAAGCAAATGCCAGCCATTGACTGAACATATACTTTCCAAGATTTGGCTTCTCTACTTTCTTCGAAAAGTCTTGTTTTTCGAAGCTAAGCAAGCAAATGGTGGTAATTCTCTTTGAACATGTTGCCAAAAGCCTTTTTGGATGCCTGTTTTTCAACATTGGAAAAGGTCCATTCGTTGAGCATGGCCAGTTTCTTTGGAAAGAGAATATCGCATTATCCACCCCAAATCGAAAATCTATTGGCTAAAACACACAATCCGTCAAAGAAACCGTTTTATGCTGTACAATCAACAAGAATCATATGCTGATGCTAGAATAAGCAAAAGGTAGCCATTAGTTACATGGGCTAGCTTTCAAAAGAAAAATGAGGATCTTAGACTAAAAAGTTATGCAAATAAGCATTAGTCATTTGACTAATAATATTTTGCGTATAACGCAGGAACGGTGGCTGCTAATTCCACAGATCTGGCACAGGTTGGATTCTTAAACCACCAAGAAAAAGACTGAACCAGGTCTCCCATGGTGACTAATAATTCCACGGATCGATTCGTCAAAGGTTGGATTCTTAGGCCACCAAGAAAACGACTGAACCAGGCCTCCCATTAGTTTGTGTAGCACCCGCGACCGCATCTTGGCACATATTTCAATCCACCATGCATATGTTTTATGACATTCTGGAAAGGAAAATTCGTTTGGTAAAAATATGTATATATTCATATATGCGTATCAAGTTTGAATCAGCTGCTTCTGTGTATAAACTTGCAGTACTGCTCTATATTTACTGCAATATCTGATCTAATGAGCTTTGCCAATTCTTCAGCCCTGATATTGAATATGTGGTCCTTCAAATGTCCGAAGTACATCCAATTTTTAAAAAGTATAAAAACGACGTGACACATTTAGATATACGTCGGACACTTGTTGATGGAGTGTCCGACAAGTTCGTGTACATCTTTTAGAAATGTATGCTCTTCTTAGATTACAATTGTCGTAACTTCACTCGTTAATCATTAGCATACGTGATGTTAGAATTGAATGCCAACTCAAATTTTTTATTGTGCTTTGTAATACAATTAATTTTGTGTGCATGGAGACAATTTTAATATTGTATTTTAATATTTGTTCCTATTGTGACTTGCTGAAAATAATATTCGTTCTTTACCTACTACATTTATGTTGTGTTTTGATTAACAATTTAGTGAAAAAAAAGGAAAATGAAAGAAAAGATGATATGAAATTACATTATGTGTTTGGTTATTAAAAACATGGGAGGTTAAAATAATATAAAAAGGGAAGAAGAAAAGAAAAAAATTTAGAATCTCTCATTTTGTTATATTTTTTCTCGTTTTTTTTTTTAAATTTTTTTTCCCTTAATAAATCCAGATTCCAAGGGTATGGTTAGAGATGAGATGTCTATTGTTCTCAGCTTGACTATACCTACTATTATGTGTTTTCTAATACTATTATATATATATATATATATATATATATTTTGTCAGTCCTAATACTGTGGGAGACTTGAGAATTAGTCTCCTGAAGGTTGGTGCATATATAGTCAAGGCGTTCTATTTTGATGAGACTTAAAGGTCCGTTTAGTTGGATTTTTTTTAAAGCATTTTTAGCTTGGTTTTTTTGCGTATAAACAAAAAAAATTAAGATTTTGAAACTTTTTTACTTTTTTTTTTACTTTTCTGCTTATCTTATCTTGTTAATAATGAAAAAGTTTAAAAAAATCTAACTTTTTTTTTACTTATAAGCTAAAAAAATAAAATTAAAAAAGTTATACCAAATGGGCCCGTAGTTCACATAAAGGATAGCTTTAGTGCTCCTATAACCCTATTACTTTATTTCCAATGACTTAAAAATATAAAAATTGTATGTATAATTGTAAACTACAAAAAAAAATTCTTTAAGTTATACACACACATATATATATAAACTCAGATTCAAAAGAATATTTGTTTATGGAGAGATTGATAGTCAGGCTTGTATTGTAAATCAATAATCTCATTATTTACTATTGCTTAATTTTTTTTAATTATATTATAGATATGAGCAATATGGGGTGCATATATCTTAGAAAAACAGAATATGGCTTTCATATTCCTAGAAGGTGCATTGCATTTAGAAAGGACTTATAGTTATCATCTCTCTTTTGGATAATATAAATAGTTCTCGAGGCCACATATGCAAAAGGCGTAGAAGAACTCTTGACCAGTAGGAAAAACCATTCTGATTGCTTGTGAGATCCTTGATGAAATTGCTTTGATCAAATTTATTTTGATAGCTTTAGCTTTTAGAATTTTTGGGATAGTATTTTCTTGAAAGTATTCTGGACAAATTCACTGGAAAATAAGGCTTTGGATGGGGCTTCAAAAGCGCCACTAAACTTTTCCTGGAGAAAACTTTAATAATGACATCGGAAAAATTCCTGTAGTTTATGAAATGCCACCACATCACAAACGCTAGGAAGAATCTCTGGTCAACGGAGTTTTCAGGTTGTTGATGTATATATATGTGTATATAGACTGGGGGTAGTTTAGTCTTTTTTTCTCTTTCTAGGGTTAGCCTATATATGTTGTTTCTATTCATTGTATAGATATGGCTTTGATATATACGAGTCTATCTTTTTCTGTCTCTGTCTCTTTCTCTATCTACAACAATATATATTTTATATATATATATATATATATATTTTTTTTTCATCATTCTAACATTGTATCATAGCCATGGTTGCCTGCCTCTGAGTTCCTTCTTTTTATGTGTCTGTTTTACTGATTTTTCTTCAATTTTTTGTCCAATTTCGATCAATTTCTATGAGTACCAAACACTAAGAGTCCTCAAAACTAAATTTCAAAACCACCTTTCGATTCCCCATACAATTCTCATCCCAGAATCATAAAAATCCAACACAGAAGCCCTTTCACGCGCCCCCACGCTCCGGTCAAAAGCGGCGCTTCAGATCCACTCGCGGCAGACCAGACACGCACCAAAAGGAGCGTCGAGCACTACTCATGCGCCTCCACACACGCCACCACTCGCGGACTGTGACATCCACTGTGCGTCATCCCACTGACGTCATTCTGCTGACATCATCAGCCGTGTCATCCTCCACGTCAGCGCCACATCATCCGCCACGCTGGCCATCGGGACCCACATTTGCCACGTTAGCAGTCCACGTCACCCTGCCACCTCAGCTGCCACGTCACCATCAAGGCTTGCTTCTACCACGTAGTCTGCTGCTTCAGCTGTGGTTCAATCAGTCTGTTTTGAACCGGTTCAGTTCTGCCTTCCTACATTGTTTTGCCTGGTTCGTTTATTTTTTGGTTGCAGTTGGTGTAGATAAGACCGGTTCCTAATTTGGCCTTCTGAATCTGTTTGTGGCCTCAGTTTTGTCAAATTCTGTACGAATTTTACTGTTTTGATCATATTAGTCACTTTTCTGGTTGGTTCACTACTTTCTTGGCTGTTTTGGTCTGGTTCACAGTGGTCCTTGGATAATTTGGGCCTTCTGACTCTGTTTCTGCATTTAGTTTTGGCTATTTCAGCTTCGTTACTACTATAGCTACTATCTTTTTGCACTCTTTTCTACTGGTTGGATTGTTTCTGCTCCTGGCTATTCACTATGGATCGATCTGAGATTTCCAGACTTATTGTTGTTACTCTGAAGGGTCCCAATTATATACCATGGTCTCAGGCGATGTCTAGTTTTCTCAAGGGAAGGAAACTTTGGCGTTATGTCATTAGAGATATTGAGTCACTAGTTAAGAGTGATGCTGAAACAACTGCTGAGTATACTGAGCATCTTGAGGAGTGGGATAGCAAGAATCATCAGATTATCACATGGTTTCGCAATACTTCTATTCCCTCTATTAGCCTATAATTTGGGAGATTTGATACTACTCATGCCATCTGGGACTTTCTGGCTACCAAATATACTACTGCTGATCTAGCTTATCAGTATCAACTTCTGACTTCCCTATGTCGACTGAGACAAGACCCTGGACAGTCTATCAGTGCCTTCTTGCCTTGGATTTATTCTATATGGGACCAATTGACTCCGTCCGAGCCTAAGTGGGTCAGTGCTGTTGATGCCGCTCTATTTGCCACCTATCGCGATCAGCAACATTTGATTCTGTTTCTCATGAGCCTTTCTGATGTATATGAGTCAGTTCGAGCTTCTCTTCTTCATCGCATTCCTCTTCCTACACTGGAGCAGGCTATCTCTGACCTTTTGTCTGAGGAGACTCGTCTTGGCCTTGTTCTGACTTCTCATGTGGACACCGCGCTTGTTGCTCCTAGTTCTCGAGCTCGTGGCTCCTCTGGTGGTTTTCAAGATTCTTCAACCTCTGGTG